>JAMKCH010034055.1:0-15740 GCA_023653785.1 Ophioderma brevispina | reverse complement strand
CTGGAGTACGGCTGGGACAACAGGACTGTTTGGTTGATCCACATGCCTAGTGTATGTTATTGGCAATTGTGACATTATAAAGGTATGACATTATATTAGATCACTAATAAGCAGCACTTGATAACCTATTTTTTATTTTTAATTTTCAAAAAGACTGCATTGAAGTTGACATTCCAATCAACTTATCTTAACATTGACCCCACAAACCAATTGGAAGAAAACACAATCAAAACGCAGGGCGCACTTATCTGGACGACATAAATCAGATATTCAAATTCTTTTGCTTCCTTCAAGAAATCAAAAGCCTTTTGTCAACAAATATTAGTCCGCAAAAACTTGGTTAAGAATCGTGGGCTTATATCATACATCCTCAATCTGGCACACTTCTTCTTAGGCCTTCGTGTGATCTTTGTTGTGAAATATTGAGCTTGTTTTTGCCTAAGCTGCTGATAATCTTCCCCGATCCAGGTCCCCTTATTTTGTCTGTGGATGTTTTTCTTTTATGTTCGAAGGTCTTCTTGTCCAGTTGTCTATGGATTGAGGATTTTTTTTCTGTGTTTTCTTCTTCTTTTCTTAATTATTTAATTTATGTTATGGAATATACCTGTCATATATCATGCAATGGTTCTCGGAATAAGAGTGTTTTTATTCATATTATGGATGTTTTCGTTTGTAATTATTTTCACATTGTATTAATGGCAAAAAGTACTAGTAAATGGCATAAGTATTTTTCCATTTTTGTTAAAGGCATTTAATCGCACATTTTTTTGAAGAGCGCCCCCAAGTTTTTAATTAAAATTTGAGGATTTTACATGCTTGCATTGGGTAAATGGCTAGTGAACTAACCTGTGAATGGTTTTTTAAAGCTCGGAAATGTGTCGCAAACGAAGAATTTTGTAATTAGAAATAATTAAATCGGAGATCTCCGATAATAATTCAACGGTTGCTGGAAACGGCCTTCAATATGAAATAGCCTGGAAATAGCGTCATTATACGTATCTACGCTCATCCTGAGTTGTTTTATTGCTTCAGGCAAGTCAAGTAGGGGTCATTTCTTGAGGTGGTGGCCACTTATTTCATCATGGACGGACAACAACTAGCATTTTCAGCTCGGCCGTTAAGTACAATCTGGGATCCCAATCTAATTACAAACTCGCTTATTTTAGGATAAATACGCATTTTTGCGCATCGAGATCGCAGGTGTAGTTCCCTAGACTATATACCAATATAACTGTGAAAAAATATAAAATTTTGAAACTTGGGGGCGCTCTTTAAAAATGTGTTATTATGCTTAACTCGTCCTTGGGATCTAATAGTCATTTACCCATATTGATTAATAATATTCTCCTATCAATCAAATACCAATCCTATCTTTATGTTGAAGTTGGTTGGGGTTATTGTTGTTTATGTATAAGGCACCTCGCCTACACTCTATGCGTTTTTGGGGATGGCCTTATCATACACTATGTATATTTTACCGCTTGGAGACATGATATTAATTTGTTGTTGTGTATGATGAAATAAACTTGAAACTTTCAATGGCAACTGTGTTGATATCGGATAGCCGAAAACTGGACCACGGGTTTTTCAGTGCCTCAAATAATTGCCATAACTCCTGAACCAGAGCCCCAAAAACAAAAATTACACCAAACTAATTTCTTTTGAAAGCTGGACAATTCCTTAAAAAGAATAAGCTAACGTCGGAATTGAAAAGAACTTCAGTTTTTGGCAAATGTAATCCTTTGATGGTATAGTGTTTTGGGACCCAGAGTATGTAGTAAATTTAGTGACGGAGGTCAATTGATTACACTAATATCGTATCCCCCGGTTCAGTTGCGTTTAAAACAGACCCGTATGCAGGAGTACGCCCCCAAAAAAAATCCCAAAAAGGCGAATAGGAACACTCTTTGCACTATGTTTTTTTATAGCAGTATAATTTTAGGACAAAAATATGACAAGAAAGTCCACTTTTAGATCCATGACAGAATAGTCCGCTTTTTCGAAGTCCCGCATATCGTGCACCCCTCATACAATAAATCCTGCGTACGGCCAGGCGTGATGCACTCTTGATAACCTATGATGCATGGATGCATGCATGCTATAGGCATTTATTTTTGCTGGCCTCCAGAGAGGCCACAGCTTAGAGAATCAGATTGGAAACTGACCTTTGACACGTAGCTACGCAAATATTTTTACAATATTAACAGCAGCAAGTAGTCATGAAACAAATGAATTCATTTAACAACAAATGATGTTAATCCGTGTTATTTTGCTACTTTTCATTCACATAGTATATGGGTTTTAGTTTAATTAAACTGTTATTTATACATTAATAGCTTTTTCCTATTTATTAATTATCGGGGGGAGGACGCCTGATGTTCGCTACTAAGAGTGGGAATGGAGAACGTGAGTATTCAAAATTAGTTCATGGTCTCATGTATTTGGCGCGGTCCGACCACGCCTATCGACTCCCACTGAGTCGATCACAAACGTATACAAACGCACACGAGAATACCCGTGTGCATGCGACACAACGTATACCGGACGTATTGACAGGACCTGGCCCAAATGGAACAACATTTGCATAGATGTCCTTCCAAACCTGATTTTTCATAGATGATCGCGTTATGTTTCATGTAGTTAACGAGTAGGATTCGTTTATGGTGTGGCTTTTTGCAGGAGTAGTAACGTAGAAACCTTTTCTCACAGTTATGACTAAAAATGACCGTTAGATTTATCGTTCAACCTTAACACCATAGAATCTATAAACATAGTTTTTACTGGGGTAGTTTATTATAGAGTGCAATTGCTTACACAAGGGGATGCCAATAAAATCCGACCTTCCCCCCGTAATTATATCATAGTTATTATTCATGACTTATTAGTAATGAGCAAGACACATATATCCAAGTGTATAGTTTGCTCCCATTTTGTTCGACATCGTGTATGTAGTCAGTCATGAGGTCACAGTGCCACAATTGATAACCGTTTAGCAATTGTTGTACGAGGTCACGACGGCATGGATTTGCAAACACAAACGACACGCGTCCTTGCTTTTGTTTGATTCCCACCAGGTTGTAGTGCAAATCAGTGATATTTTTCGCATGTTAAGGATAGGGGAATTCATGATTCAAACTGGAAATCTATGAACTAACCGTGGTCTTCTTCGCTTTCTCAAAACCAAGATTACAGCTTCACGTGCACAGACTTTTTACAGATAAGATGTCCCTTTATGATTTGGTCAAATTAAAATGAGGTGGGGCTCCTGAATTTGTCAAGACCACGCATTATTAAAAACACGATTTTTTTTACTTTCATCCTTGTACGTTTATCAACCCCAAAAAAATATCAGTATAATTTATAATAATTCTACCATCTGAGGTATGAAGTAGACGTTAGCAACATTTCTGCCATATTCTAAAATGAAAACAACGTATTTACGAGCCCAAAAACGCAGTTGTTTCAAACGTTTTTACCAACTGGAGAGGTCAGCGCTGCACCATTGTTTCATGTGAAAAAAAGCAAAATAAATGCCAGCGTGAACCTGCTGTCTCAATGTGTTTTGCTGTACGCATTCAGGGAGCTTATTTAAACATCACCCATCAAGAAATCAAAGAACAAGGACAGACAAACAACTTACTTCACAGCTGATATACAGCAAAATTGTGACAAGTACAATAAAACTGGTGCTTCAATTGCAGATTCTTCTATGTTTTTTCACAGACAGAGAAACACTCAAAAATCATTGTGAAAACCCCAGACTTTCTTCATTGTGTTTCTTTTGTCTACATCACCTTCCCCACCCCCCCCCTTTCCTGGCCTCCTAATATGGCTACAGGCTTCTCCCAATCTCAACCAAAGAACCTGCATCTGAGGCCAGCATAGTTTTTTTCCCCAAAAATTAAAAAAAGCAAATATTTGTTTTTAAAAATTTCATAGGCCAACGTATTAGATAGTATAATAGTAGTATCCTTTCAACTAAAGTATATGGGATTCACGTGGTATGTGATGATGTGGTCAATTTTCTAGGCCGGTTCTCGAATATTGCAACTCCATGTCACCATAGCCATGCAAGCAAGTTTAAGTTTCAGGAGGAAAAAACAAAATAATTAAAATTGTATATTTACAGCCAGTTACCCACATATTGTAAAATAGATGCAGGGTACAACAGTCCGTTTTGCTAGTGCCGATTAGGCGTATTACCGTTTTCACTAAACAATGGTTTTTCGGAGCCTCATGTCACAGTGCACCAATCGGCAAATTGGTTCTCTTGCTGAAATTTGGTACTGTATGTACTTCTCGCGCAGTGTGCTCATGGCTTAGTAGTTAGAACTCTAATTCACTTCGTAATCATAATGTGATAGGTGTCAAAGCAGGATATTGTAAACCTAACCACAGTGCAAGGAACAAGAATAATCAGCTGCTGAATGACTTTATATTAAGAGACCATGAAAAAAACGCATGATTTTAAAATTATTACGTCCACCAGTGGGACCGTATTTTGTGATTCCTCAGTTCATTTCATTTATCAGTAATCATAAAGCGATACAACATATATTGAACCCAGACATTAAAACAAAATATATACATATAAGTATTGTAAAAACATCAATCAGAAAAGAATCGGCCAAAGAAAAAAACAAATTTTGGGAGGATGATATACAACCGGAAATTGAGTAATAAGGATAACCCAAGAGCCTTGTAAAACAAAAGCTTAATCATTCTGTTGTTTATATGCTTTTTAATCAATGTATAAAAATATATAAATAATTACATAACCTAAAAACCTATGCACCAACTGATTACCAAAGATCATTGTACAGCACTGCAACAGTGCTTTAACTCTCACCCACGCTCACTCTCACAAAAAGACTCACTCAACTCACTCACCTCACTCAACTCACTCAATCACTCAATCCACCACCCCTCGCCCACTCCCCCACTTACGCTCCCCACCCCTCACCGCCACTCATCCCAACCACTCACTCACTCACTCACTCACTCACCCACCCACTCGCCCACTCACTCCCTCACCCCCCCCTCGCGCGCCCACCTACCCACCCACTCGCTCGCTCACTCGCTCGCTCGCAAACCCACCCAAACCCCACCCGCCCACTCATCACCCACCCCCCCAACTCACCCTTCCCTTCATTCAATACGGTCCACTCCACCCTGCAGAAAAGATGCCCCCCCAAAATACAACAAGAAAAACACTCAAAACTGACCCAGGTTAATATTTAAGCACATTGCACAAACTACGTAGAAACCTGTTTTCCATAGACAAAAAGGATCTTGTTCACATAATCTTCAACCTTATTTGCAAAGGTGCATTTTGACATATCTTTAAACACTCAAAATTATTAATCTGACTAATACTGTTAGGCAACAGATTCCAGTGATGGATAAGGCGGTGTGGGTTGGTACCGTTACTACCCCCCCGTTGCCGCTCCCAGTTGAATTCAGAAGCTTGACGGAATAAAGGGCACGTGATACTGCACTTATTCCGCCAGGACGCTGACTTCAACTGGGGCAGATAAAGTGGGTGCAGTAAATGGTACCAACCCGATAGGAGTATGCTGAAAAAAGTACAACTCGCATTGCCCAGGGGACTTGGAGTAACAAAAATTGTAAATACTATTTCCTATCAGGGACAGAATTAGCCGACCAATTGCGCGTATGTCAGGTTTTGTCAATCAGCATGGCGCGGACTGTGATTGGTTGTAATGTGTAATATGGGCGGGGCATGTTCCAACAAAATCTGATTTAAAATGTCAAAACATGCCCAATTGAGTCTGGTTCCGACGCAGAGGTACCAAATTAATCAACGTAAGTCAACTTTCTGTTTCAATAAAGCTTTAAATGTTCACGATTATCTTCACGGTCAGGACATTTGTTCTGACCGTCAAATTACGTTAGACGCGCAATTGGTTTTTGCCTTATC
Source organism: Ophioderma brevispina (assembly GCA_023653785.1). Lineage (NCBI taxonomy): Eukaryota > Metazoa > Echinodermata > Ophiuroidea > Amphilepidida > Ophiodermatidae > Ophioderma > Ophioderma brevispina. Next base: position 9,799 of record JAMKCH010034055.1, on the reverse strand, counting down.
TGTCCATGACTATAGTCATAAGGAAAAAATGATCACTGATTGTGGGAATACCGGTTTAAATTGGGCCCGCAAGATAATCAGGACAGATACCGTGCACAATTTGAAAAATGATTCAACTTAGAGTTGGGCAACAGGGTCACAAACTGAGAGCATACCGGATCTGGTGAATACTTCTGCCAATATGTGGACCCATCCTTAAAATAAACCTATCATGTTATTCCGCATTGTTGCAAACCGCTTTTTGAGGTTTGCGATAAAGATAAATACCAAGGGCGAACCAAGCGTAGTCAAAATGACATTGTATCAAGTTGAGCCGTATCTTGCGATTTTTTTTTCATTTAGAAAACTGGGCCTGCTGTAACGGGATTTTTAATTCTCGCACCAGCTTTTTGAGACGTTATAGCAATGAATTCGCCAGAAAGGTTCATCAAGTATGACACCTAAATACCGGGTTGTCTCAAAAAAAGGAACCCTCAAAGCGCCCTCTATTTCACGAAGAGGAAGAAAAGGTTAATTAAAGCATACATATTAGTTACACATCTGAAAACGTGCCATTAGTCCATGTTTCTGACTCCGAACAAAATCTCTGTCACAAACGATCTAGGAAGGGCATATTGAACTTCCTGAGGTATGGCCATTGAAAAATTGTAATACTTTTCATTGAATCCCAGGAATTGTAGCTGCTTTCAGTAGATCTTTAGGACAATACACAGTCCCAAAGCTCATCGGTTGTATGGTTCTGTTGTTTTGGACCAAAGGTCTGTTCTGATTATGAAAAGTTTAGTTTCTAATATTCGAATTCCAAGATCTTGCCTCATCTTCTTGACTGCGCTGCTCTTCCCCCTCTACACTGGGGAAGAGGGCTGCCTCTAAGACGAATGCAGGTTTGCGTTCCCTTTTCATTTCAATAATCGGTTTCTAATCATTCTTGTACGTCGGATGCTTGCAAAGAAGGCAGCGGTTATTCTGTTGCGAAGATCCCAGATTGACTCCGCTAGAATTTGCCCTCGAGGGATACATTAAAGAGTGAAGTGTATGTACAGGAACCACCAGGCCATAATTGCCAGAGAAATTCGCAATAGAATAAACGATTGCCTACAAGCATCGACGGACAAGAATGCTTAGAAGAAGTCGATTATTGAAATGGCCTAGAGAGCCCGGCAAAAAGCTGATCCGTCTTCGTGGGATCTTGAGGATCAGCAAGTGAGGGGGAGGGGGGGGGCGGAAGGGCCCAGCGTAGTAAAGTAAGAAGAAGAATGAGGCAAATTCTTGGAATTTCTAATAAGTTAAACTAACCTTTCAATATCTGAAACGATCTTGTCGCAACAAAAAAGCAAAAGAAAAACCAGAAACGAAAAAGAATGCTTGGAGAAGGTGTACTGGCGAAAGACCGCTTGAACTTAGACAGTAAACAAATCCGTGGATAATAAAATGAAAAAGTGGTACACATTTCAATCGGCCATTTAATTGGTATGGTTTTCTCTTTTCCCTTCATGAAATAGAGGGCCGCTTTGAGGGTTTCTTTTTTTTGTCGAAACCCGGTACTTTACTGAATTGCAGTCTTGATTGGTTCTCCATGATGCAGACAACGGAAATGAGTTGTTTTTTTTCAACCGTCTTTGGTACCAATAAAATTGCCTCAGTCTTGCCGAGATGGAGAGACAGCTTGTTATCAACCATCATGGTCTACCGACCCAACCTACCAGCAATGATTGATGGTTCTTACCAGCCACAAGCAAGGAAACTATCATCAGCATATATAAGTAACGATTTGCAGTTGACATGACGCCATGTCATTCACATAGCACAGGAATAATAGAGGCCCGAGGGAACTCCCATGTGGAACGCCCGCAAGTTTATTTCGAGCGCGATCTGAGTGGGAATTAATAACTTTAACAATTTGTTTTTACCACTCAGTAGGATTTAACCACTCCACAGAGGCGATTCCCATAGCCTCCAGCTTCCTGCACAGAATGACATGATCGACCCTGTCAAATGCTTTTTGGAGGTCATCAATACCATTCCTGTTACCTTCAGATAACTGGCATTGAATGCAGTCAGTGAGATGATAAGGCAAGAATCAGTTGAATAGGACCCTCTAACTCCAGTTGGAGCGTACAGATGTTTGTTTTCTCTTAGATAGCTTTCAACTGGACATAGACGGCCCTTTCCAATAACTTTGAACAGGGTTGACCCGGACAGTGTTTCTAGCCGCCATATTGGATTTTTAACTGAAATACAAAGAATTTACGCCTTTTAACCCAAAGACAAATTTGTCTTCAATTTTTTAAGTCGTAATAAATTGTTATACAATTATCTTTTCAAATAAGACATGATATTGCATGGCTTCAACTTAGTATCATTTTCTGACCATATTAGTTAATGTCTATATACAGCACATATATCACCAGCAGCCATATGGGTTTTCCAGCAGATTTCCATCAATTCACTAGTTTGCTGCTTTTTCAAACCAAGGGGCAATTTTTTCTTCAATTCCAAAATTTGCAAGTAAATTACAACAGTGATCTTTCAATTAAGACATAGGTAATTGCATGGCTTCGACTTAATTATCGTTTTCTGTCAAAACTGATACAAGTGGCTGAACCGTCTATGTACACCAAACGGCTTGTGTTTGAAAACCCAGTGAGAATACTGACAGGCCTATAATTGCCAAAGCAGACCTATCGTTTTTCTAAAAAATGGTGTGACACGAGCGAGTTTTGAAATCATCAGGACAGATCGGTTGTGTGTTGATTCGATAAATAATGATATGTGTCATGATCTTCAAAAACATATTGCCCCCCCTCATCAAAAAGTTGCTGGGAATTGGGCAAGGCCTGTACTTTTACTAGGATTAAGTGCACAAGCTCCTTGTAAAACAAACTCTGATTGTTATAGAAGACAATTGATGCATCGGGAGTTATACCCAGTAGTATAGTATAGTAGTAGTTATGATTTATAATCATCAAAATCGCAGCACAAGGCTGATTGACACACGATTAAAATACAATCAAATTAGTGCTTCGGCAAATAACATACTCAAAACACAAAGAAATGAAAACTAGTAAAAAATACTGATATTACTTACCCATCCCACAAAAACTCAGAACAACTAGACTACAAAGATTTACCCTCCCTGCTCACTGATTACCACACACAATCCCTCCCCCTACGCCATTGCGAACCAATTTGTAGCATGCCCGAGTTACCTAAATTTGACATCTGACCACGGATACTAGACACAACAGAAGAAAAACGAAACTGAAATAATCGAAATCCAATACATATTAGTACACAGCCTTATGTCAGTTCGTTCAATTTGTGTGGTTAAATCGAAACTTAAAGTTGAATTTGTTTTTTTTGGGGACAGAACATGGAAAGAAACATGTTGCCATTTCTTCTTCTGAAGGGGATAAGTGGGAAATCCAAGATGGCCGCCAAAAATCACCTGTAGTTGGGCGACAATGTTATGGGAATAACACCGGACTATATCAATGTAGCCACTGGGAATTATTAATGAGTGAAAATAACTTGCTTTCATACTAAACATTTGACGTTATAGATTATAGTTAGTCCCAAAAAATTATAGAAAAATAATATGGCTCCAAAATGGCTGCCAATATACCAAGGTATTGTATAAAATGGCATGTAATGTGAAGCAAATATGTCGAATAGCATATGCAATGGTTATAAACATTGTTAATTGTTATAACTTTGAACAACATCTCTTTTCATACCTGCATCGTATTTGAAATACTTTTCCCATCTCATAATTGTAAATCCAAGATGGCCGCCTCAAAATAGGCCTTTTCTTGCATCCACGTTTTACTAGTTTGATTAGGGCTTTTGGTGCTGGAGCCATTCAAACATTTAAAGATGGAAGTACACAGACCCTACAATAAAAATGCGTGGAAAGTAAAAAGACAGACGGATAGAGCCCGGTCTTGGGTACAAAAAACCAACAACCTTGATGCAAGCATGACTCATCAAGAACACAGGAAATGCCTCACCGGACTAATAAAAGATGCATATAGGTAGACATTTTGGTCTACCTTTACGGATGTGCGAACAAGGCAGTTGTTTAACTGGGTGTCTGTCATGCAGGTCGACCCCTCCTGGAAGAAACGTTTGTATGTCCCTGGACGTGCCAGAGCTACTGTCTTTCCACATCAACTCAATCCATGATCAACTTTCTATCCCCTGCCAATCTGAAACAGTGGGCAAGACCAATCTTTGGCTCTGCCGATTATGTCATCGTCCGTCAATTGTACACTGTTCCACATCCTCAATGGTTGTGGCTACTCTTTGCCAACTGAAGATACAGACTGGCGCCATGACCAAGACACGTGAAAAGCAATCTCCTGAAGGTCTGGCAACCGTACGTCCTTAGAGGCGAATCATGAAAAAACATCACACCTGCTAATCTGAACTCCATCTCTACAATACTTCGCACAGCTGATGGTACAACCTATCGAATCCGTTTTTTACCAATGCCTAAGACATAAACCAAGCCAACTTCTGAAGAAGGCGCCAATGACTGGATATCCGATGGAGTGAGGACACAAACATATGTGTTCCCTCACATAAATCCCTGACGACAGATAACAGACCAGATTTCACCATCTTTTTCTAATCAAACAAAGAGAGGTGATCTCATAAAGAGCTGACGATCCCTGGAGGGAACCATCCCCATGCATATCAATAACGAAGTCAAATCCAAGATCCTAGTGGCTTGACTGTGACAGCAGAGGATGGTCTACATAATACTTTCCAATAGAACTAGGAAGCAGAGGTTTCTTCTGCAATCCAGCAGTGCAACAAATGCCTGGCATGGCCCTTGGCATTCCTAACGGAAAGAAGAAAGGCTATAAACCTATACAAGCAGCCAAACAATTACGCTTCAGAGCGAGCTATGTCACCTGACTAGCTCAGCAGAAGCTCAAAGGCATTCAAACAGATGGAACTATAAGCAACCCAGCAGTAGTGCTTGAGGGAATGAATGGTTGATGCTCACAAAACCCGGTTTTTAAAACCGACCCGCCAAAGTCTGGTCCAAAGCCGAGAGACCGTAGAAACACACGAATCTAGACAAAGAGACTGCATAAGGGTGAATTTTCCCATTAAGTCACCTTCACAACGGAGATGTATCATAGGTGCTTATCTTAAAGCGGATAAAACTAGGCTCCAAAGGTGACAGCACTGGTCGTTCTAAATATCTTTAACAATGAACTATTCCTGAATCCTCCGAACAGAGTGGGCATTGGTGAGTGTCCATCCGTACGCACTGGTGAAGACCCGGTCGACTAATTGGTGATGATACCCATATCATGCAAGTATAGTCACATATATATGGGGAACTAGTGATCCTTCAGTTGGAGGAAGACTTTCTCCTTAGTTTGACGATGGGAGTATCAAAAAAACATCGGTAGCTCTTGAACCTTAGTGGCATCTAATTGGACTTGCACAGTAAGCAGACGAACCTCTGCAACTGAGAAACAATCTCCTGAGAGGAAGCATTCTTCCCCTGACCAAGCTGTGACACAATGCTTACGGATTTCATCCTCGTTACAATGACTTGAATATCTTAAAACACGCCTTCCTTGTTCATGCCAGCAATATTTGCACTCATATCTGAGCCTGTAAAGGCATGGAAACCAAGAAGTGCTGAAGCGTGCTGTGGCTTCCTCTAGCTTCGTCATATAACTGGCTTTCTATTGGTATGCTTCCTCTTCTTTCTTCCCCTTCAGGGTAAGAAAATGTTTTCTTAGGTAGATGTGGATACAAAGATATCATCAGCAAAAACACGTCAGTATCTGGTGAGTGTACAACTATCTTTGCATCGCCTTGAATTGACACACGCATGAAATTAGTATCAAGGTAATCTGCGCTTCTTGTTTGTGGTTCAATTCATCTGGTTCCTCAATTCATCTTTTCTCTATTTCAAGGTTCTTTCTCTTCTTGTTTGCTGGCTACTTGGCATTTGGGCTTGTCTCTTTTGCTTTCTAACACTATTGGTTTAACTTGCTGCATAATTGTTCTTAATCGCTGCCTTGCTCCCTATTCGTCTTATTGGTCTTTTCCTAAGTTCTCTCTTGGGGGGATTTTGCTTGATTCTTGGGGTTCTTTTCCATTCTGGTGCACAATTGTTTAATCTTGACCTAATCAGTTGCACGCTTTGTCTTACTTGGGCATTCTATAGCATTAAACACACCATAGACGGCAAGATATGGAAGATTTTTTGTTGTAATGTTTCATAATGTTAAGATTGTTTAATGTAAATGGTTTCACATCATTGTCAGCCTTGCTTTATGGTATATTCTAACTTATTTGTTCATGTTACAAGTGGCAGAGAACCTAACATTTTAACCGAATATTTTTACACATAATAGTGGAGGGGCCTATTATGTGAACTAAATGGCATCCATTTTTGAACAGAGAAATAGCTGAAAAAAAGCATAGAATATATTCCAGTTGCTTTATGACGTATTCTAGCTCCATCTCTGGTAGGTTTAATATCAATTTGTTTGAACTAGGACATTTAAACAAAAGCCATTATTAAAAATTTATGAGGTAATAGGCCCATTTGGAACTAAATGGCAGCCATTTTGAATAGAACTAGCTGAACAAAACATACAATATTCATTGGTGTTGTTTTATGATATTTCTATAGCTACTTCTGGTAGGTTTACCAGCTATTTATGAAATATGGTATTTTACAACCCACCAATTATATAGTGTAAACATTGTAACGGTAATGGCGCATTTGTTGGTGCTAATGGCAGCCATTTTGAAAAGGTAAAATACGGGAAAAACAAATACATTCCCAGGTGTTCTAAACTGCATGTTTATTTCTTATGATCATTAACAATGGTAGTTGTAGTAGTAAAAGCAGAAAGTTCAATATATGAGTGGCCGTATGTCATGAAATGGTACACTAAAATGGGGGGGGATCTGTTACACTCCAACGTTTTTTTTTTTTCAGTTTCATTCCATTAATTCTTAAACTATTTGACTCTGTTCAAAGAATTGATGTTGATTTAGTTATAGAAGCCTGCTCTTTAAGATAAAACCATTGTCAGCCCTATTAGATAGTATTATGAGAGGTTGCGGTCGAAAACCTTCAGCTTGGAGCGGGGATACGGGGGCGGGGGGGGGGGGGGGGGGAGCCGGCGGGGGGGGGGGGAGCCTCGATTACACACAAAAAGTGTGAAAAACGCGTCGCCTATAAATTAAATAAGTAGAGAAGTAAAACACTTGTGGGGCTCAAAATGCACATACACACATGTCATGAATGACTGAATGATAGATCTAACTCATGATACAAACTAAGGGTTCCATTTAATGAATGTAATTAATTAGTTAAATTAGGGATTGTTTTTTTTAAAAATAAGGTACAATTTGATCACTTTGGGGGATATTTGGCTGTTCGGTGCAAAATATATCTCAAAAAAGAGGTAGAACTGGTTAACTTGATTTAATTATCTTTATAATTCTCTTTTTTAATCCACACCCATTGGTATCCCTTATATAAAAGGTAATTAGCCTAATGAAGAATTAATAATTTAATTTCATGACAAAGTCATCTTCAACCAAAATTGTGGCATTTGGGTGAGACCTGTATATGGAGTCACATGAGTTTTTGGAGACATTTTATGATTATGTCAAGTCCAACAAGAAAGGTTTTAACATGTAGTATAAATAAACGCATGATTTAAATTTGGTTATAGGAATAGATGATTCATGAAAACAATAAACTGGTAATAGGCGTTCAAGACCTTGAAGACATAATGTGCTCAATAGCCGCCGATCGGTGTATTTTGCATTTTCAGTATGAAGTTTGTAAATGTCAAACAGGTTTAGTAGCTATTGGAATACAAATTTCACTTAGTATAGTAAGAAATGGCACCCCTGGTGCACTGTTGTGTTACATATAGGTTTGGTAATATTTGCTCAAAATGCGTGTAACGAAGAGTCGCGACTTCAAAGATTGCCTATTACCCTTTATATACCCGGATCACCCTGTATAATATACATGGATCACCCTGTAGACTTACTTTTTGATCATAAGTTGACAGAAAACCATATCCTATGTATTTCTCTTGAGGAAATATAGGATTAGTACTGGAATATAAAAGAACGTTAATCTTAATGACCTGTTTGGTCAAACCATTAAGTGAATTTGGCCACCCGTATGTTCAAAACGAACGACATTAGTTATCTCCTTTTTTTTTTTTGGAGGGCCTTTTGTCATGTCTTTCAAATCCACATCTGTTTTGAACCTGAACATGTTTGGAAAAAACTTGACCAAGGGATATGAAAAGACAAAATATGTAAGTTTGAGTTAAACCCTATAGGATTTTACCCACCACTGATTATTGTCTGCTCTTTTGGCAAAATATCTGGACATTCCTGTAGTATAGCTTCCAAAAAAAAGTATACCTTCCTATACAGTTTGCATTGTAAGGAATAAAAGTTGTGTTGAGAGTTAATACCTGAGTTGACGTGCCTCTTTTGTCATTTTGCACTGTCTGTGTAACATTTTTTGTACCAAGTTCATGAATATGGCAGAATACATTTATGTGAATTTTCGTCCTGGCGGCCATCGACCACAATCATTTAACAGAACTTCTGCGTTGTGGTCTAGGGGAAATTTGGTCGCGAATTGTTCTGATATTCACTGGTGATTTTTACTCATATAAACCATAGCTTTCACTCATTAAGTGGTCTGATTTTCGACCCAAGTTCACAAACAAGGTAATATTCCGTTTCACATTTCAATCCACGCTTATCTAAAAGCTAACACCAGTTCATTTAGGGTAATAAATCTGTGATTACCACACATTGTTGCAAACTACGCACAGGTGTTACTTTAATGACCCAAGAGTCACATTTGCTTTGTTAACATCTTTTCATTAACAGTCACAACGATTTATTCTACAGTTAAGTTCAATGATGACGCGGGTCTCACTACTTGGAAACCGATGTTACTCCAGTTTTAAAGATGTTAATTTTGACATACCTTGTAAACTCTTAGTTTGTATTTAACTGAACCTGGATTACGATTTTAATCACCAATGTATCCGTTTTTACAAGATGCAGTTACAGCTTGGTTCACTTGGTTAACTACAACTTGCACGGTTAGCGATGCATGACTATAAATTCAGTTCTCTACTAGGTTGTAGGAGTAGTACATGGTAGAGCGAAGTACACCCAGTAAAACTATTTACACGGGTCTGATGAATTCACAAGTATGGACCTCCAGAAACACCCAACACCAAACCAGCACAGGTACAGGTACGCTGTAATTGAATGTTAAAGAATAGAACAATATTTAATGTCTATTCTGATTGCCAAATTCGCGCCCCTCAATTTAACGAGGAACGAATCATATTTTGTGCAGGAAAATTTATTTCCCAACACAAAACATTAATTTAAACATAAATCACCTATTTCTCATCACCGCCATCTGAGGTCATTAAAACATTGGTGTGTCAGAGATAAAAGACTACAATGGTTGATTGAGTATAACATGATCTGTACCTGTTCTGACAATAAAATTCCAAATTCACTACTCGCTGATATAATTTTTGTTCAACAAGATTCTGGAACTTAAATACCAGCACGATTATTTAATGAATTGCTAATAATCCAAGTTTTGATGTGAACATTATTAATTAACGTTCCTTGGCGATTCAATTTCAGACTATAGTTTAACCATTGTCACTCCAAATTGCACATATGTTCCAAATCAATTTCTATTGTGTTCACCCAACAATATCAAAAATACAGTTCAAATTTT
>JAMKCH010034054.1:0-31901 GCA_023653785.1 Ophioderma brevispina | reverse complement strand
ATACGGTGCATCGTAGCAAGTAAATTTACTGTATTTAAGGATTCTTGAAGCATTTTTAATGACTTTACACACAATATGTGTTTTCTTAATCCAACATCGATAAAAACATCTATTTAATTGTAGAATACCGGCAGCATGGGATTGGTATTCCAGGGTTTTTTACAGTTGAATAACAGAATTTTTTAACAGTGCATTTGTCTATACCGACCGACCAGCACAATGTCTCTTATCTGTGCATGGTTACATGTCTCAGTATTTTCATCGAGTTCCTGGTTCCAACCGTCGAATTTTTCAAAATGTTTACAATGATAAATTATATTAAAAAATGATATTCCATCTACTCAAAATCAATCGAATATTACTATAATAGACCTGATTGTACAGTAGTCAAAGTTGATGGCCGGTGCAACGTGTTCTTATGTAACAGTAACACAAAAAGTTTCGCCTCTATCCAATCCATACTCAAATTGAGAGGCTTTTTGTGACCACACGTGCTTCATCGCTTGATACTTGAAGTATTTCTTTGACCCATCTTGCATTGTGGCTTAAAAAACTAATGCGATATATAAATTTTCTTTAATACAAATGTTGTTTTAATTAAGGGTAATTTCATAACAAGAATTGTAAAATTCCAAACAAAGAACAGGCGTTACCCCAAATGATTTTTTGGATTGTATTTGTTGCTTTATCGACTATAGTATATGTCTGGCCAAAACACCATACCAATCTGGTCATCGATTAATATCGTAGTAGGAATTAAATTCTAAAACTGAAGTTTCGACTTTGTTGTGGTTTTTAAATCTACACAGTCATGGTACTATATGACCTGATATTAGGACAAAAACTCACTGTAAAAGAAAGATTGGAAAGCACTTGTGTGGTCATCAATCTGATACATGTATCTATTTATAGACACAAAGTCATGTCCTCATTGCCAGACATTTCAAATGTCCACTTCTCTTGGCCAGACACTAATTTACAGTCATGCTTCTATGCAAGACACGTCGGTTTTGTAAGACGTGTCCTTTTGCATCAATTTTGAGACATGTCTGGCTGGGACGCACGTCTTTGTGTCTTAGACATGTTTTATTGGTTCTAATTCTTTTATTTCTATCGTTGAAGACAGGTTTGTTGCCAAGACATGGTTCTTACATATGACGCCAAGACAAACCATTTTTTACAGTGTAGTGCCCCATGTGTTAATTTATTCAATTTCATTTTTATTTTTCAAGTTACTCAAGCATGATGGGTTAATATTTCGGGATCGAGTTGTCATGGTTGTCGGGCCAGACTGAACATGCATGATCATGATAAGACCACGGACGAAAGCATGTCTGCTATCATGGTGTGAAGAACTTGAATCCTATATGATGAGCATCCCAAGCCCATGTGGAACATTTTAGAGCACACATAAATTTCTCAGTAATTCACTATTTGATGAAGGTATAAACGTTGCTATAACATGCGCACACTTAAACATTCCAATTCTTATCATCAATTGTCAATGATGGCCATCATGCTTAATTCCTACCTTCAAGCCTTTATACAAATGATTTATATTCAGCTGCCAATCTTCAGTAAATGTTCAAGGCATAAAGCTTCCGCCGTCATTGAAAAGGAAATAGCGTCCACTAGGGTTACATCATATATCACGTGGCTACACGGGCGTCGGCGGGGACATCGGGATAGCGTCTCGGCAGTCCGGGCAACCGCGGGCTTTGAAAGTACCTGTTTCAACTCACCTATAAGATAGAATAAATCAAAAAGAACCTATAGCGATTAATCTAATATTTAAGTCAAACCTTTACACTGCTGCATTTAGGGATGTGGTACCATAGATGTCAAAGTGGATTGCATATATAGTTGGGCCTTTATTTTGGTAGGCGAAAGCATTTCAAGCAGTCAATGTCTTTCTTTTCACTCTTCTATATTTGACAACCTATTTTGTTTTCCTTCTGTTATCAGAGGTAGGCATTGCATTAATTATTTTTTTCAATGCATGTAGTTCAATTGTCTTTGTTTTTGTTGTAAAAATGGCTTTTTAGACTCATTTATTTGAAAATATTTTAAACATTTCTTCCCGTTGCGCCATAATTTCGCAAGAAGATAGTAGATACTCTTTTATTTGGGTGGTCCCTGAACACTTTCATAAGGTGATGATGCATGGACCCCCTTCCATGAAACGTGCTTCTAGAAATGTATGATTAGGGAGACAAGTTGGAAATCTGCACCCTCTCGCTGGCTTTTTCGCCTGGTGTATATATACCATGCATATGTTATACGTAAATTGATGTGGTCCTTAGAGTTGGCACGTGCTGGCTATCTACTGAAGATCGCAATTTAGAATGTAAACGTGTATCTCTTTTTAAGAAATTACTTGGACCCCATTGGGTACCCGCAGCGCAGGTGCATTTTAAAAACGAACTGGTAAATTTTTACGGACACCTGTTGGCGTTGGGGGGGGGTGTTATTTCACAAAAGTGCAAGTATGATTTTACCTCCAGCCGAAAATATGGAGACACCCGTAACATAAAACAACCTACTCTAAAGAAAATCAAGAAAATTCAAATTCAATCAATAACCCCCGTACATACCCCCTAAATATTTTACCACTAAAATTGGTTAACACCTGCTAAAAGACTGTTTGTTCAGCTTGTACTTTTTGCACTTGAGTAGTCTACACAGTGAGTACAGTGAGTACTTGTGAGCTCGGTGTAAATCAGTCATGGCTAACAATAATAGCATGTCTTATGTGCTATTGTGGACTGATTTCAAGCTACAAGTCACATACTATAACCACATAATCTGTACTTAGTCATGATATTTTGTTTGAGTATATATATATAACTTGGGCATAAGACTGACTCGAAGAATATTGACTTTTTCAACGCATTATTCATTGATGTGTCTTTTATAAGGACACGAAGACATGTCCTCATTCTGCTCCTATAATGTTAAGGCATTGCTTAAATACCATTTTAAGTCTGGTAACTATGTTCTTAATATTAAAGGCATTTAAGCAAATATCCATGCAAAAGACATGTCCTAAATACAAGACCTGACTTGTCTAAGGACACGGCTATACAAAATGGCTTTCAAAGTCGCGTCTTAAATTAAAATAGTGTCCATCGGAAGTGCCCAATGTTTGCATGTAATGTCCTAATTTTGGCACGTCTAGTGACGGTGTTACCGGAAGCCCCTATTTGTTGACTCTTAACGAATGGTATGTTACGTGTTTTTTTTTTTTCACGTTCAATGCTTTTTCTGTACTAACTTCAAGATCTTGCATTTAAAATATAACAAGCTTCGCAATAGTTTTGAGAACTACAGCAAAGGCATATTTAAGTGAAATCTGTGATTTGGAATCTCCTCAATCCGCGTGGAGAATCAACCGCGATATTCTAAAACACAAACAACAACGACCTCAATATGTAGATAGAAAGTAGATAGCGAGGAACGTCCCACTTAAAAACTTGCTATCAAATCCAAAAATCATTCCACGACATGGAGTGCATGTATTTATTATTCAAATGTGAAGTGTATTTGCTATGACGTCAACTTTGGTACAAATTGGATAAGACGATAAAAGCCGTCTAGACGGTTATGCCTTCGTGCTTTTTTATATCGTATGGCCTATGGAGATAAAGCATGAGGGTTTGCAAATGAGTTTTTGAAATATGTTCTGACCGGCATTAGAGTAATACTTATCGGTACTCTTAAGCAAAAGTGGGACACCTTCAATAACTGCGAGAGGCCAAATGTATGGACTCGAGGGTATTTGAAATTGAAAAAGCCAAAGCGTGAGTGGGTGGTTAGAAGATTTTCTATATAATGGTCTGAGAGTTCAGCTTCGCAAGTTTAGCCATATTTGCTGAGATTGAGTGTTTCCTGAAAAATGATGGCAATGGGAATTTTGTGAACGGTAGATAATGTAAACATTTTTTAAAGAAATTATAAATTGCAACACCTAGTTTTGCGAAAAATTACATATATATGCTATAATTTTTTCCTGATCCATTTGGAAACTCTAATATAACTTAAAGCAATATTATTCCACAATTTTTTGAAGGCGCCACCAATTTTTCAAAATTTGATCTTTTGGCACAGTTACTTTGATGATTGCTAGTAAACTATACCTGCGAACGAAGCTAACAATGCGTAATTTATCATAAATAAGCGATTTTTGGTAATAAGAATTTGGATCCCAGATTGGACTTAACGCAGAGCTGGAAATGTAGTTTATGTCCGTCCCATGAAATAGTGCCACCCATCGAGAAAATAACCTCTAACTTGATTTGGCCTTGACCAATAAACAACTAATAAGCGTAGACACGTACAGGCGCTATTTCCCGGCTATTTCACATTGAAGGCCGTTTCCAGCAAGCCGTTGAATTAAATTATCGGGATCCCGATAATAATTATTCTAATTACAAAATCCTTCGTTTGTGAGACACAGAACCATTTTTCGAGCTTAACATGCCAGGTCTGGTTTACTAGCCAATTACCCAATGCAACCGTTGGTAAAATCTCAATTTTTTGAAAAATTGGGGGCCGCTCTTCAAACAAATGTGCTACTATTTTTAAAACTCTTTAAAACAACTTGATTACTAGATGAACCCACAATGATGATGAAATATTTTATAACAACTTTTAATCAGTTTTCTCTAAAATCAAAATCATGTTTAAATAACTTGTCTAAAAATACTAAGCAATCTCTTTGGTGGGAGGGGTGTTATAAAATAGCTTAAATTTTTGAAACACATTTATTAATTTGAAACACGTTGTTTACTCTGCTAAATGCCCAAAAAGGTTAATTCCACTCTTTTTAATAGTGATGCCTGGCCCACTCCTAAAAGATGAAAATTTCAATCTTTGAGAATATATTTTAGGTCAAATTTACTCTGATATTTAAGAACTATAAATCAAATGATAATTATTTTGGTAAATTGTCAAGTAAAAACATGATCCAAAATGTTTTCTTTGAAGGTGTAAAATTTCACTCCTTTCATGTGGGCCCTGTATTCACTCTAAAAGAGAGACGTTCACTCTTTTGCATTAAGCCACAACCATTCATTTTTTTTTCAAATTCAAAATCCGCTTTTTGCTCTAAATTGCTAGTGATTGGTCATATCAACCCTTATCTTACATGTTTGTGAAAAAACAGACAGCGGTCCTTGAAGATTCCTTTACGACATGTTTCTAGAACCTAACAAGTTGGATCCCAGATTCACTGGACATGGAGAAATATTCTAATGTCAAATACTGCTCCAGGAGCATAGTTTCCATATGCTCCTGGACCATTTGCGTGAATTCCAATATTCTCCTGGAGCATATTTGACTTGAATATTTTTCACATTAATTATGCTCCAGGACCATATGCTCCCAGAGACCCAGCTCTTCCAGGACGCACTGCTCCCGGGGGAGGCCTATGGTCCTGAGGCAGCTGGTCCTGGAGCATAATTTCGAGGCAAAATCTCTTAGAAGCTCACGCGTGTGCAATCAGCTATTTCTTAATTGGCCTATGGGGGAAGTACCCCATGGCAGATCAAAACTTAAAATTCTCAAATCAGGAGTGCACCCTAACTACTTAGCATGGTAAATGTGATGACAAGCGATAGCTTGAAGCTCGTTCGGTCTGTCTCAATTAACCTTTTCATGACAACACACCACAGTAAGTGACAGGTCTCGGAGGTACTGGTCGAATCGGTTGCTGCTCCTGGGCCGTTTTGATGTCGCCAAGGACTCGGTGGGATTTGGTGGCCTAGCCAATGGCATCTCAACATGAATATCTAAAAAGAGAAAGTGATCTCAATTACACAGAAGCAATTTTAATTTGAAATCGAAAATTGTTGATTGCTTTTATTTTTCTTTATAAAGGAAACTAAATCAACAAACAATTCATAAACAAAAGGGGAGAACAGTTCACTTTAAATAAGTTTTGGGTTCTGAAACATCTCCTAAATTTAGATCGTTTAATTGATTGTAAAAACAGTGCTTGAATTAAACACCTTTCTAAACTCTGCGCCATATTTTTAACCTTGTTTGAGATATCTAAACACCTGTCCAAAAATTTAATGGCCTAAAAATCCTTATATCTAAACATATTTAGGCATTTGCTGCCAAATCTTTTAACCTTTGACATACACTGTTAAAAATATCCGTAAAATTTGTGATTCCGTAATATTGAAAATTACGTATTTTATTGAAATATATTCCCTATTTGCCCCATAAAATACGACATTTTCCGTAAAGTATTATATAGTTTAAGCTAATTAAGGTAATTAGAACCAAACTTTCCACCCACCCAAATCTACACAGGACGCAAGTGTGTCGAGATTTTGACCACCACTCATGCTCTTGGAGCAAAGGTTGTGGCAACCGTTCCAGAGCGGAGCTATTAATTATAGACGAATCCGACAGCCAAATGATGGTCAGAATTGAGCCGCCATTACTGGGGGGGGCCTCACCCAAACCTACCCAAATCTTTTGTAAGTGCTGTCACCACGCTTGATTAAGTATAATCAAAAAGCTCCACTTAATCGCAATTGGGTGATCAAGCAGGGGGGATGCAACCCAGATATGCTGCCAGTGAGGTGTTGCATGTGTAAAAATCGGATTCGTGTATGCTGACCAATAAGCAGTAGCGATTTATTCCCGTAAATGTTATCAAGGAGTAGAATTGCAAATTGACACAAATCCTCGATGACCTTGTCGTAGGTAGCTGACTCATGATACAATGTATAGGGTTCGAGCTCGCTACTGATTCTTTTAAATAATATATAAAATTTTCAATTATTTTGTGCAGGTTAGAGGGAAAAAATTCTAAGTCCAAAAAAGATAGAGAAACAATATTGCCCTTTGAGGGTAGTGAGGGAGACATGCCTCCTGGAGCATGGTTGTTGATCAAAAACTACCGCGTGGCTGAGGGACACATTCACATTTATTCCTTTAAAAACCCACAATCAGTGTGCATTTATATTTGTCCAAACTCACGAGAAAGTTCCGTTTATTTTATGAAATTCAAAAAGTGTCTGGAATTTTGCTGCCAGACGGATGAAAACGGAGGAGTCTGGTAGCAAAATTCCCAGACACTTTTTTGAGGTGTTGTTTTCTGATTTAAATGTGAGATAAATGTACGGAATTTTATGCTTTTTTTTTTTAGGAATGAGCATCCTAAGCCCTTTTATAGATGACAAAAATCGTCTGTTTAATTACAAGTAAATGCCAAAGTCAGAAAATTAATGTGTATGTAAAGAAAACATTAGAAAGGTTCCCGACCGGATGACTGCACTTTCAATCATTTGTGAAATCTCTAGTGGCCACCTTTAAAGGTGCAACGAGAGATTTCACACATCATGTGTCCCTAAAAATGGAAAGTACTGACTTTTGCCCTGTTGTAAGCGCGTTCTATCAAAAGTATTCCCATCTGAAAGGATTAAGACAAGATGTTTGTTGGTACAACAATTTTGAAATTTCTAATTTCGTATAGGAGCAAATACGAAATTCAGCTATGTTTTATATTGAAATATAAGCAAATCAAAATCACTTTTTTCTCTCTTTTAAGACATTCTGTAGCATAAAATCTATTGAGTGTCTAATCTATATGAAATTACTATTAGTGACAGAAGATTGTGTGTGCCTCAAAATCTCTCGTTGCACCTTTAATCTTTCCCGTATCACGTCACTTCACCTCGAAGTTACACTAATTTTAGTTAGGCTAATTGGTGAAATTCATCACCTGAAAGGAGAATCCCCCATATGAAACACCAACGGAATTAATCTCATCTCCATTTTTAAGTGTCTAACTTAAATCACTCTATGCACCTTTCGTGGCATGTTCTTTGCGTTTACACTATTGATAGGACTTAAAGGCAGAAAAAGTACCGCCACCTATTTGTGAGATTCATCACCTTCAGGGGATTTCGCACATAATACGCAAGCTGACTGATAGGCCTCATTCCCAATTCATGAGCAATCTTAGTTGCAATTCAACGCCTCTTTTTGTCTTTGACCTATTGGTACAATGGAAAGAGCAGACTTTAAGGGTAAATAAAGTGCACTTACCTTGATGTGCCAATGGCAGTGGTCCATTTCTAAGTCTTCATATTGAGATTAATAGCCTAGCGAAAGAAGAAAAAGTTGAAAACATCCGCTAAAGCTTGAATATGTGCCTGCTATTTGTGGGCGGACTAAAAGTGACAACTCGCGACAGCCAAGACACTGATCCTGCCAAAAGTATCCATTCCATCCACGATAATTGGATAGGATTTGGAAAAAATATTCAATATGTAGACAGTTTAAATGTTACGTACTTATTGTGTGTGATGTTCAATGGTGTCATGTATAAGTATTTTCGCGAAGACTGAATGATATGTATAAAGAATATTTTCGTAAGTGCGGCGCGCAGAAGCTGCATGGTAAGGTATATAGAATTTAGATAAAAAACGTTTTAGGGGGGGAATGAATGCCTCTCACGACGACACAGTCCCGATCTTATGGGTGAAATTTATAGGTGGTTAGAGGTTGGAGGATTAGGGAATATTCCCACACCCCTTCCCCATTTTTACCATGGAAAAATTTAAGAAAAATGTTAATTGAAGAAAAAAATTTTGGAGGGGAAAAAATTTGTTGTTTCCGGAAAATAAAAGGTCCCAGGAAATGAGATGATATACCACCAAATTTTTGGGGAACATTCAATTGCAATAAACAGGGCAGAACAAAAAAGATAAACTCCCAGTGACATCATTTGGGAAACTAGTGCTTATCAGTCAGTGTCATGAAAGATTCACACCAGTCACATTGAATTTTCATTACTCTCTGATAAATCAGTGATACACAAACGATGTCACCCAACCCAAATATTGAATAATGGCTTTCTCGTCCCTCCTTGAAGAATGGACACAAACCACATCAATTCCATTTGCATTTCCTGAGAAATTTCCAGTCGCTCCCCCACTCTATGTTATTCAAATGGGAACAAATACCTGGGCTATAATACAGTCAGGTTTGGGCAATTTCAGTTAATTTGTAGGCCTATTTGATTTGTAATGCCCATGATATGTTAATATGAGGAGGTTAGGCGGGCGACAGGTTCCTTTTGAACCGTATCCAGAGACCAACCGTCGCAAATTTTGAGTTTTGGGATGACATTGCCCGTAAAATCAGTTTTTTTAATGGATTAATTTAGATTTAAAACAAAACGTAAGTGAAAACTGGTGAAATTTTTTTTTTTGATTTTGGCTTATTATTTTCGAGTCATTTGAAAAAAAAGCCTGGCCGATCGACCCTATACTTATGAAGGGACCGTCCGTCCGCTCTTAAGAACAGTTTTGTCGCCTAAAATATAACTATAACATTTTTGCTCTTCTCGGGAATGCACACGATGATATAGGAGATGGTCAACCATCCCTTTCTAGGAAAACTAATACGTCATTGCACACTAATTGAGTCAATGTGACGCATTTTTTTAGGCTCAGCCTTGGGCAAATCGATTGGTATAGCATAGACTGGGTAAATCAGCGGACGACGAACGTGCGTTACAACATCATCTCGAGGATTCGCCCATCTGCGCCGTGCCGATAGTATGTTTTCACTCGGCGGAAGTTTCCATTTCCGGGGGAGATGAACCATTATAAGAGAGGCAAATTATTGTAATCACGCCCGGCAGGTGATCTCAAACTGGTTACTTCAAACATATACGCAGGAGACTGTTCTTAAAAGGCTTGAACGGTTTCACTTGCGTTGAAGGACTTTCACATTTAAAGGTGTATCGTGATTCTGTTATGTGACATTTGTCATTTTAAAAGTTCTGAATTTTAAGCTACAGACACAAGTCCGTGGGTTCTTGGATTTGAAAAAGAAAGAAAAAAAAAGGCGGGACTAGGCTTGTTGCGGAACTACCGCTAGGGGGTATCATTCAAATTCCTAATAACCTCTTCTATCCGCTAGGGGTATCAAATCATTACGATTGTAATTGGACCGGTGATAAAAATAAAAATGACCCTTATTTGGTCAGGCAAAATTAGCCTGAGTGTGTCGTTACT
Source organism: Ophioderma brevispina (assembly GCA_023653785.1). Lineage (NCBI taxonomy): Eukaryota > Metazoa > Echinodermata > Ophiuroidea > Amphilepidida > Ophiodermatidae > Ophioderma > Ophioderma brevispina. The sequence continues at coordinate 21,858 of JAMKCH010034054.1, read as the reverse complement.
TTTATTCTTATATACTGTTCTTTTGTTAAAGTTATAGTTTTTTTATTTCTGTGTTGAAAAGGTTCCGCTATAAGGGGTATGATTTTACTGCATTGGTCCCGTTAGGGGTCACCTTCAGAACCCAGAACGAGCATTCATTTACCCAACAAACCGCTAAAACGCGCTCCCCGGCTAGACAGAGAAGACCTCAACCTGTATACAAGCCTACACATATATTTTTTTTCAGAATATCATTGTGATCCTCCCGCATGCCAATATCACTGACAGTCGTAGAATACGTAAAAACGGAAAGATGCATGGGTGGCCATTGATAATGATCAGTTGGTTTCGCGTGAGTTCTTTATCTGTCTTAACTATAAACAGATATTTATTGTTGTCGTGGTCAGAAATATTCAACCCACTTTTAATTGCATGCTCGATTTTTATTTCTATTACATAAATACAGAAAAAAGGTGAAAAAAGTGGCTAATTTGAAATAATATATAATAGGCCCAGGCATTTTGACGACGGGCAACTATACACACTTTAATACGCCGTGGCTTTGATGAACGAGCCGCGAACTTGTAAAACCGAAGGAAAAACTACAAAATTAAATGATGTAAGATACGAGTGTGGCAAGCTAAAAGCTCAAATGTCATAACGTATTGATCACAACGCGTTACTTTAGTCAACGCCTCGATTTCAGAAAACAACGCGGTGTTTGATAGTTATCAATCAGAAAAGTGGAAAAAAAAGCAATGCGTTGCTTCAGAACAGTTTAAACAACGCATTGCTTTCGTAGCAAAACGCGTCGTTAATAAAAGCAACGCGTTGCTAATAAAACAAATTCATAGCAACGTGTTGCTTTCATTAACCACGCCGTTGCTAAGAAAAGTAACAGTGCTCAGCCAATCAGGAAAGTGCAAAAGCAAAACGCTGAATTAAAGGTTAATTAAAAATTATTTGCCAATTAGTTCGCTTTATAATCCGGTTAAATAAGTGTGTCAGCAAAATGTGCCAGATAAAGTGGGTCACTTATGCAAAACCCATTTAAACACGAATCATGTGGCTAGGATTTGGAAAAATATTGCAACATGTAACGTTAAATTTATTACTTCTTGTGTATGTTGCAATGGTTGTCATTCTAATTAATCTTGCGAGCTGATATGATATGTATGACAATACTATTTCGGAAGTAAAGCGGCGGCGCGCAGAAGCTGCATTTTAAGGTATATGCGAATTAGATAAACTTAGGGGGGGCAGGGACTCTCACTCTCACACACATTTCCCCGATCTTAATGGGTGAAATTTATAGGTGGTAGAGGTTAGGAGATTTAGGTATATATCCCAATCACCCCTTCCCCACTTTTTCCATGGAAAAATTTGCAAAGACCTGTTTAATTGACGAAAAATTTTTGAGGAAATTTGATTTGTTCCCCTCCCAGGAAAATAAAGGTCCCAGGGAAATGAGATGATAAACCTCCAAATCTTTGTGGGACTATCCATTGCAATAACAAGCCAGAAAAAGAATAACTCCCCGTGACATCCGTGGAACTAGTGATTATCATCCGTGTCAGGAATAGATTCACACCATCACATTGATTTTCTATTCTCTCATGCTAAATCATTGATACCACAAACGATGTATGCACCAACCAAATAGTGCATGCTTTCCGGGGGTCCTCTTGTAGACGTGACAAAACACCCAAATCATTCCATTTTGTGCATTTCCCGAGACATTGTCCAGTTCGCTCCCACGCATGTTAATTCAATGGACATAACCGGGCTAATAATCAGTCAGGTTTGGGCAATTTCAGTTAATTTTGTAGGCCTAGTTTTGATGTGTAAATGCACAGGATATGATGATCTGAGTGATGTTAGCGGCGACAGTTCTTTTGAACCACGATCCAGAGACCAGACCGTCGCAAATTTTGGGGAGTTTGGTAGGAAATTGCCGTAAAAAAAATCACTTTTTTAATGGATTAATTTAGATTAAAAACGTAAGTGAAACTGGTGAATTTGTTTTTTTGATTTTTGCTATTGTTTCGAGTCATTTGAAAAAAAAAGCCTGGCCGATCGACCATTACTTCTAAGGGACGTCCGTCCGCTTCTTCGAACAATTGTGTCGCTAAAATATAACGAGAACAGTTTGGTCTTCTCGGGACGGCCACGATTATATTATGCAATGTCAACCATCCCTTTTCTATAGGAAAAATAATACGTCAGTGCACATATTCGAGCATGTACGCATTTAAGGCTCGTCCTTGAGCAATAGATGGTATAGCGATAGACTAGGTAAAATCACGATACGGAAACGGGTGCGTACAACATCATCTCGAGGGATTGCGCCCATCTGCGCGTGCCGATGATTAGGTTGTCCCTCACTCCTGGAGTTGCCCCCTTTCCGTAGGAGAATGACCATTATAAAGAAGGCAAATTCTGTGTAATCACGCCCGGCGCGTGACTCGAAACTGGTTACTGACTTCAACATATACGCAGGAGACTGTTCTTAAAAGGCTTGAACGGTTCACGTGCGTTGAAGGTACTTTCACATTTAAAGGTGTATCGTGATTCTGTTATGTTGACATTTTATGTTTAAAAATTCTTATTTAAGCTACATACAACAGTCCGTGGTGCTTGGATTTGGAAAAAAGAAAGAAAGCAAAAAAAGCGGGACTACTTTTGGGCAGCCGACCGGGGAAAAAAAAAAAACTTAACCCGCTAGGGGTTCATTCAAATTCCTATAACCTCTTCTATTCCCGCTAGGGTATCAAATTCACTTAGATGTAATGTCCAGTGATAAAATTAAAATGAACCTTATGTGTCAGCAAATTAGCCTAGGTGGTCGTTTACTTTTATTCTTATATCTGGTGTCTTTAAGGTTATATATTTATTATTTCTTGTTGAAAAAAGGTTCCGCTATAGGGTATCATGTTAACTGCAAATTGGGTCCGTTAGGGGCACCTTCCGAAGCCCTGAACGAGCATGCATGTACCCAACAAACAACCCCTAAGCACCCACGCCCCGGCTATACAAGAGAGACCTAAACCGTTTTCCAACAACTACAAACCATATATTTTTTTTCAGATCATTCATTGGTGACCGTAATCCGCATGCCAATATCACTGACAGTCTAGAATACGTAAAAACGGAAGAGCATGGGTGTGTCCATTGATAATGATATTTTGATGGTTTCGCGTCGAAGTTCTTATCTGTCATAACTATAAAATATATTTATTTTGTCGTTGTCAGAAATCATCAAACCCACTTTTAATTGCCTTGCTTGCTCGAATGGTTTTATTTCGTATTACTAAAATAACATACATAAAAGTGCTAATTTTAAATAAATCTATAATAGCCAGCTTTACGACGTGGCAAACCATATTATCCTATATTCTAATACGACGCCGTGGCTTGAGATGAACGAGCCGAACTTGTAAAAACAAACAACTACACAAATTAACATGATGTAAATAACCGATGTGCAAGCTCAAAAGTCATCACGTATTACAACAACCGCGTTGCTTTCGGGTAGCAACGCCCGCTTTCAAAAACAACCGCGTTAATTAGTTAATCTCAATACATAAAGTAAAAAAACAATGCGTTGCTTTCAGACACTGTTTAAAGGGGGAGGGCCCGTTTTAAGTATATAGATGTATTTCATCGTGAATAGATTGGCCGTCACCAAAAACCCCACCTGTAATTTCGCGCCGATAGTTCCAATGAATTTTCAGTGGTGTAGAGCCAAAACGTGAGTCCGTAAGCCCCATAGAAGTACTGTGTAAATTGTAATATTGGTCGAGAAACCAATGGGGTACATTTCCGCTCATTACTTCCAACGCCAACATCTTTGGCCCTATTTAGATTTCACAGTGTTAACTGAGAAAAAGTAGCTTTCTTCTGATACCAACATTTGACCACTTCCGGTAAAAATCTGGCTTCTGGGGACGAGCCTATTGCGATCGCCGAGGCCAGGACCTTTAAAACAACGCATTGCTTTCGTTAGCACCGGCGTTAATAAGCAACGCGGTTGCTATAAAACAACTTCGTAGCACGCGTTGGCTTCATTAACAACGCGTTGCTAATACAAGTAACACGTTGCTCAGCCAATCAGGAAAGTGAACAAAGCCACGCATTCCATTAAGGTTAATTAAAAATTTGCATATTCGCTTTATAATCCGTTACAGACGTGTAGTCAGAAAATTGCCGATAAAGTGGTCATCTTATGTGCAAACACCATGCAAAACAAGAATACCACGCTGTAAACTTGACTTGATGAGAAATGGGTAATAATAGTTGACGTGATGATAACATTTCTTTTTTGGAATTTACCAAAAACTAAAATGTCCAAACCTGAGGTGATTTAGATTTTGATCTAGAACAGCTGTAGTCTCGATCAAATCGGGCACAGTTCTTGGCCTTAGGGACTTGAGAATTGAAGAAGGACCATTGCGTGCAACTAATTCGATCGAATTATTTATACACCAATGGACATTTCTTGGTCTGTGGTGAGTGTCACTGAAATTACAACACCCTTGTATTGTATATGGCAGATGCGTGAATCTTCGTAGGATACATTGGAAATGTTGAGTTTCGCCATGTGTGAAAAAAACTTTAATATCGATGATATTTTATAAAATGCCACACTTGCAAATATTACTACACCGTTGGAATCTGTACAAATGGCCTGTATGACCAGGTTCATGGTCCTATAATATTTGTTTTTCGTTTCATTTTGGTTTTTTCATTTTAGCCCTATTATTCATCTTTTTTAAGAATAATAAATAAATATGCATAGAAATTATCGGTATGCTATATAGAAACTAATAATAGTCAAATACCTTATGATATGGTGTAAATCAGTGTTTTAGGAATTTAAATACAACATATCCATGCCGGCGGATTTGGATCCAACATGTTTAGCAGATTTTTTTAAAATAATAAGATTTAATGAAACAATTTACAGATGACCAAATATAGTAACTTAATAAATACAAGATTTAACAAATATAAATTATATATAACAATTTTTAAGATGAACAAAATAAAGGATTGTATAATGCAATGTTTACAATGAAACAAAATTAAGGGATTTAATAATCAAGGTTTAACAGACTGAACAAAATATAGGGATTTATATAAAATGTTTTACAATTGCAAAAACAGAGTTATGACCGGATGCAAATTAGTGTTTGTGAAATTACCATGTCAAACTCTAATAACGGCGTCAAATGGCTAAACACCTAATGTCATATCCTAACATGTTTGTAGAATTTTGAATATGCTTAGATAGTGTTTAGACTATTAAGCAGATACTAAAAAGTAAGAAACGTGGGGCAAATAGTGTTTATAAAAGTGGTTTAATTTATTAATCATGTTTTGTGCAGGTAACATGGTTACATATGGACCACACAAATATAATGGTTGACTCACGTTGTTATATTTTTGAAAAGCATCAAGTGACAGACTTTCTGTCCTTCCTCTTCATACGGCACTACCAATCTGTCTGATACAACCTGATTAGTTGGATGAATACAAATTACGCATAATAGTCTCTACAAGCGTGCCTATATAGTGTGTCTCAAAGAAAGTTTCATTAGGGTGATATCATTTGGTTCACCTTCCCCCCAAATTACGCCACTAAAATATCACTCTGTTATGTCATTCAGTAAATTGAACCTCGAGTTGAAAGATCTAATTTCATAAATTACTTTTAGAAATATATTGTCATCCTATATCTAAATACATGTAGTGTATTACAATCAGCCGTTATCACCCAAGCATTTTTGCCCCTGGGACACGTTTGTGTGGGAAAACCAACAACCGCTGTCTGAAGTAGAGATAAACTAATATACCATGGATTGGCATAACTATTATGACGTGGTCCCCATATGTATGTTGGAAGTTATGACTGTAAGGGTAATAAGAGATGGATAATATATTTCGCGACATTGCAGGTGTAAGAGTATGACAGGTTACTCCTATAAAAGGATTAGAAAAGATTGCTTCTTATTTCTTATGGAACTCTAAACGGCCTGTATAAATGAACATTGAATTCATTGATCGGATTTTTATGTTTTGTCGCATGTAGCTTATCAAAATTAATTTCATTGTGACTACAACGGATGGGTTCGTTATTTGTCGACTGGGGTATTCACTTCGTGATTACCAGCATGCACCACCAGAAGGAAAATACCTAAAAGTCCAATCCTTAAATGAACAGAACTCTTTCCACTCTTTGCATTTAAAATACTTTTGTTCACTATAACCCTGGTGACAACCAGTGCAAAAATTGTATTTGAATAAGGCATGATGGAAAGACACTGCCCACCTCCTCTTATAACTGGTGCATATGATGGGCATTAACTGTGTCCATGGAATTGAGACTCTGCGATATATCATATCATACTCAGTACACATGGGTCATTGAACCGTGCCCTTTAATTGAGAGTATGATATATCATAACTCATCCCCAGAAACCAATGGCTCACTCAGCACACTGATGTATACAGATCGTTGACTGGTGCCCTCGAATTGAGAGTCACCTAATCAATAATACCCAGAAACCAGGGTGTCAACTTTTCATACACTTGTTTTATATATGTTCCGACCTGTGCAAAAATCGGACGGAAATGCTTGTATATCAATGTAAGTGGGGCAGATTTAATGGATTGCTATCTACGGAAGATCTCAAATGTAAATGGTCAGTTAATTTAAACCAGATTGGTCTTACGCCTGGTCACTTGATTATATTGAAACTGGGTCGACGATACAAAAAAGGTCATCGTATGATATGATGTATACCGCCAATGGGTATGTCAATATTTATCAAGTAGCGCCTTCTTATTTTGACTATTCCTAAATTGCTCCTTTGTTAGACACTTACGTATGCAGAATTTCCGGAAAATGCATCTGAAGTCTTTTGTAACTCGATCGAGATGTATTCATAGATTTTGCAACCCGTCACTTATAGAAATTGTCTTCAATCAGAAGACACGACACCAACGTCAGCAAAGTGTCTTTATTAGTGGATTTTCTTTTTAAAGAATGCCAAATGTTGAACGTTATGTTGAACAATTTTGTCTTACTTTTTGTCTCACTCCGGATATAAACAAATTGTCTGTCCATTAATAGGTAGCAAAATCCAAAACAATTCAAGAATCCCATTTATTTTTCTAGTGTTGTGATTTTAATCTCAACGGGATGGTGAAGTATTTAGACTTAAAATTTTCCCAAAAAAAGGCGTATATACAACCATATTATAGTTTTTCCTCAAGCAAAATTGGGGCAGGGGCAGTTTTAGTAGTCCCAATGGGAGTAAACCTTCAACAAGACGATTTTTTTAAAAGATCTTGTAATCGCTTAAATTAAAGTTGTAACCCGTTGTCGTACCTGATTTTTAGCAAAGGGAGAGCCATTACGGAATAAATTGGCGATTGCTGCGGGGCAGGAAAATCAACGTAAAGTACTTGCAAGCACTATATACTGTGTCCCGCTGTTGTAAAGCTTCAACATCAGGTGCGAATCATAACTAAAATAATATCAAATCCTAAGGCTCTAATCTGAATGTATAAATTACAAGCTAGACAGCTAACAAACTTGGATATTTTGAGTCCTCTATTTAGAACGCCATATATCCTTAGGACAGTTATGCGCAGTTTCTGGGTTCTTTAAAAGAACTACGAGAAGCGGTGTAAAAACCATTTAAGGTTCTTTAGAGAACATCCTCAGTTGGCTGAGAAATTCTGAATGCTTCTTTGAAAAAACAAACAAACAGGTTCTCTAAAGAAGAAATGGTGTTAGTTTTTGAATCAATTAAGGTACCCATACGTACCTTAAGCAACTGTTTCATCATGAACGATGTTTTTGGTACTAATCCAGATGCACCAATACTCTGCCCAAAAAAACCTGTCCCCTTGCTCGACAGTGATGTTGAGGGCGGATCATACCGAGATAAGCTCTCTGCAAATGTTTTCAAAAAGACATTTTTTGGTACATTAAGCGACATAATGGCATAAAATAAATTTTCAGACATAATGAAAATGACCCTTACTGAATCACTTCCCCATTTTGAAAAGATTTTGGATGTTTACATTCTGTGAAAAACAGTAAAAACGGGAAGAGTTCCACGGAGGTGGCAGTTCGTGGGCAATTTCTGGAACAAAAATGCAAGGCCTCATCTTGCATCCCGAAAAATTTACAGTGTACCTAGCTGTTGTTTTGTAACACCATTCAAAAGCATTCAGAACCAGGATTCAGGCATTGTACTTAGGCTTGTATTAGATATTGATCGGTCAAGTAAAGATGGATTAGCCGGGAATACAACATACAATAGCAATGGTCTGGTGAGCTGATGACAGCATTGCCTTTCAAGTTTGTAAATCTGCAGTAACTCCATCCTTTTTCCCGAAAATTGCCAACGAAACTGCCACCAGAACGTCCCCAACTCGCCCCTCCGGAACACTTTTCCTTTTTTTACTGTTTTTACAGGAGGTAACATTCACAAATTGCTTTTCCAAATTCGTGGAAGTGATTTCAGTAAGGGTCCTTTTCTATATGTCTGAATATGGTTTTTATGTATGCCATTATTCGCTTAAGCGTAGCTCAGAAGATTTTCGAAATATAATATTTTTTGTAGAATTAAAAATAGGCAACTAGCAATAAAGATAGAAACCCAAAATGCTTAATCCAAAGTTAAAGATAATCGGAGTTTCGTTTTCATGCAGTAAACATATATGCATAGTATAAAACCGTGCCATAGATCTGTGTATCACAAAATCCTTGTCAGGATCCGGAAGTTTATAACAAAGTTTGAATTTTCGATATGAAGGACTTCGATTTGAGCTTAGTTAATTTCATACAATGATTATTATATGGACAAAAGCACATTATGTATATTCAAAAAAACACTATTTGGTTTGAAATTGAGTGCGCCTCTCAGGAAATCTCTGAGTCGGGCCTTTAATTTTACATTTCTCCTATACAAACACATAATGATTCTAATGTATTTAATATTTTTGAGACACATTGAAAATGCCTGGTTCTTCTCTAAACATCCAAAAATAAATCACTAACCGTTATCAACATAACCGATTACTTTATCAGATCACGATGTGATCACTTTTTTGAACTCCTAGAATCTTCTGGGTCAGCACGAGAATAAGATTTAAATAGAAAAACATACAAATTTGACGCCATCAGATTTGATGTAATAACATCCCGTTATGCAAACAAATATTATTTGTATAAATAGATATTTTATAAACATAGTATCTTTATGTTAAGACCAATATTTGCAAGAAGGTAAAGTTTACAAGTTTGTATTAAAATCTGTTATGTATCAAATATGATTTGTAGTGAATAGAATTTTTATAAACATATTATGAAGACCAAGATCTCAGAAGGGAAAGTTTCCACGTTTGACAATACGACGCCATTCATCTGTATTAACATCTGAATGCAGCACAATATTTAATGTGGTTCCAGGTCAAGATCTCACTAGAGGGTAAATCGTTTATAAGTTTTGACAATCATGGACGCCATGGATCATTCCATAGGCCTACTGGTAATTACCTCTGTTATGCATACAAATATTATTTGTTAATATGCAAGGCAAGAATCCCTCAAACGGTTTTGTCTTAGAAATCGCGCGCGCGTAAAACAGATTTGCCGCGTACAGTCTAGCGATCGGCCCACTTTGACACTTTGACCTTTTTTTAGTTGTGCGAAAAAAAGAATAAAAACAAAACAACACACACATAAAACAAAACCAAAAACAAAAACAAGAAGCAGCAAAAAAACAAACAAACAACAACAACAAAACACAAAACAAAGTGCACAGTGGTCAAAATATGTCAGACACCAATATTGTGACCTAAATGATATATGATATTTAAGGCCAAAACTGTATGCCTAGGAAATATTTTTGCAAAAATATATAAATCAACATATTATGTCTGTTATTTCAATTACCCTATACTTTTTTTGTATATTAAATCATAAAATTATCCAAATTGAGCCCAGCTATCACATTATGGTAAATGTTTTTACCAAATTAACATAAACCCCTTTTCTTGGCCTAAAAGTGTTCGTTATATAAACTTGTTTTTGACTGTAAGTCGGCATTGTAATCAGTAAATAATAAATGAAATATTGAAGAAGCAAAACTAATGTATAATAATCTTATCTGCACGATATTATTAATGTACCCCCAAGATATCACTAACAACCAAACGGCCGCGTCACTATTCACCCGTAAATCACAATGAATCATCACGTATACATTGGTTATATGCCATAAATCCATGTTATTAGGATGCGACTAATCATTCACCATCGTTTCGCTCATAACATTTGATTTTAATATAATTTACGATGAAAACATCCCGTTATAATTCTATCAGCATATGACGGAAAATAATAAGTAGATAAAATCACACAGTCAGTTGATATGTTCATCAACGTGCGTTGTGACTATGGCAATGCTTTTAATAAAAAAAAAGTGAAAACCGCTCTGTTTTTATGCTAACTTTGCAAAGAAAAATTGGACAGATTTTTGTTCGCAGGCAGATTATCAACCAAGAAGTTCAGCCGATTTGTTTTCCCATTTTATCTTGTTCCTCACCAAACAATTGCTTAATTGGGATATCTATGGCCGATTTGATAGGAACGAGTTAAGAAACAGCGAGTTAAGGGTAGACAATTCTAGCTAATTCTCCAACGTTTTTGTATTATACTTCTGTCTGTCATTTTGTCCATTTGTGATATGTATTGCCACTTTCTAAAAGACAAGTCTTACTTTTTAACTACGTTAAGGCTGATTTGTTTTAAGAATTTAACTGTCTTTTTATAAATGTTGAATTGAATTTATTGAAGTAAGTTTTTATATTTCATGGTAAATAATGGATTTCTAATTTGTCGTTATAAATGTTAATGTTTTTACCTTAATACACGATATACACAATTGTGTTGAGGTTTGCTAATTTTATAATACCACATCACTAACTTTAAACCTAATTAAATAAAATGTTGACCTAAATTCGGTACATTATGTATCTAATCTGATGAAATGTATTGAAAGGTGGAATATTTTTTTTGATCAAAACAAATAAACAAAAGAAGTTAACGTTTCGCGTATATGTTTGCATCGCCTATGCCATCTAACCTTACGGTTTAACAGCACCGAACATCAACGACAGTTCTTCACTAATGGGCAGCCGGCAACAAACTTGTCACGTTACTTGCCTGTAAATGCCATCGTTTGAGGATGACACGCCAGTTGAAATGACGTCTTAGGTTACATGGTCCTGTACGAGGCTCTAACAACATTGGTTAACTCGCCTTGTACCTCATTCGCCCGTTTCTTAACCATCCTAAAGTATTTAACTTAACTCGCAAGAAATTGTCTTTTTTTGCCTAAATTGGAAGGAACGTAGAAAGCAGATAATTCCAATAATAACTAAATGGGGAGCCAGCGTGTAGCGTAACCAAGTTAGCTTGATCTGTCGGCGTAACCTGAAATGGTTAATTTACCACAGCCTCTAGTAGCCTCGTCTGCTTATTTAGCGAAGAGACAATGAAGTGATATATTCAAACACTCATATCACTTTTTCTACTCCGAACTTATAAAAATGTATAACTGAAAATACCTCGTTTTTGCGAATTCAGGCTAGTTCTTGATGAGGACACGTTCTTTTAGTTTGTATACTGATTAGTTTATTTACTTACAGTTTTTGTTTATGTGACCCATTTTTTAGTTCATTGCAAAACTAAATCTTTTGATATTAAGCTGAACTAAAAAAAAAGGATCATTAGAGGTATGAGGTCGTATCTATTTACATCAACAAAAATGAAACTTTCAATTTTGCATATTTAAATGAATACAAACGACTTTATATATAAGAAAATAATCATAAACTCTTTAGCTACTAAAAACAAAACATGAAATGCTTCTTTGAACATGTTGACTTTTCTGTGTTTGGAAGAATTCAATTTTGATGCTATTTATATTTGATTTTGTTCACATGCACCTGTGTATAAAATTAAAAAAAAAAAAAAATATAATGTTTGCATGAGGTTTTTTTATCCACAGCCAAACACAACAACAAAACAAAATTAAAAAAACAACAACACAACAAGCAAACAAACAACAAACGCATGTAGGAATTTGAAATCTTCTCATGTAGGAATATGATTTTATAATCAACTCTTAGTTTAGCAAAATCCAAAGCAAGGCATAAAAAACCTTAACGTTTTCAATCAAAGTTGAATCTCTAAGTAACTGCACACAGCTATATCCATGTTCAAATTTCCCAACCAATTATTACCCCTGATTTTATAGGTCAGGAAATAAACTGTTTTTTGTTTTAGTCTTCCAAATATTCTTTTAGGCATAAAACCTCAATACTAGTGTGTTTATTCGTTAAATCACCCCACAACGGTGTTTGTTTGTCTTTCAAATATTCTTTTAAGGTTTTATTTAAGGTTTTAATTTTTTTTTTTTTTTTGTAAGGAATTTATTTGTTACACTCACCCCACAATGTTTTTTAGTCTTCAAAATATTCTTTTACGGAATAACACTCAATACTAGGTTGAGGTTGAGGGTTTTGTATTCCGTTGTTTAAACTCACCCCACAATGTACACTCATCACCACTGTTCATTTAAACGTTTAAAACTCACCCACATATGTATGATATGTACGTTACGTAGTAAAACAGACTACATACATACATACCTACCTACATACATACATACATAATACATAACATATATACATACATACATGCTACAGGTCATACATACATTTAACACATACATAAATAATTCATAGGATTTTTATACCGCGCCATTTCAATAAAGATCACGGCGCAATCAACGTACAGCAAAAAAGTAATGTTAAACAACAGCAGAAGAAAACAAAACAAGCAACAATCACTTTGGGAAAAGATGAGTTTTTAAGCTCTTCGTTTTGCAAGCTGCCAACGAATTGGCTCTGTGCGAATTGAGATGGGTAAATTATTCCAGAGTTGGGGCTATAAGAGAAAACTTTTATCTGACGCAATTGGAGTGTCTTTCTGTGAATTTTGGAACAGCACGGCGGTATTATCTAATGCTGATGGGGGGTCCTGTACGAGCTTGTGTGTAAAATGTGAGGCAATGAGGTGGATTATGATGGGTGCATGTCATTAAGCATTTAAAATACATATAGCAATGTCTTGAAATATTACTGCGTTCTTTCACAGGGTAGCAGTTGCAAATATTTTTATGATGTATTTTAAAAACTTCTGTGTGTGTGTTTAAAAGTAAACATTCATTCAGCTGTTTTCAACGATTCTGGATGCTGAAGTGTATGTGATATGCATGTGTATAGGCAAAACAGTAAAACACTACTTGTAATTAGACTTAGCCTAATTCATAGTTCGGTACGAATTATCACTCTTTGGTTTTAAGCATGTGCATTAGGCCCAAAACAATTAAACAACATACTTTAATTAGAACTATAGTCTAGTTTCTGTTCGGTACGAAGTATATTACTGTTTTGATTGAGGAAACAATGTGCCATGCCAGGAGAAATGTGGACTAATGTTCATAAGGTCTATACATGATATCACCCGATATCATGGGTTATAACGTAGGGTGAATATGGACGTATTAACCAATCAGAGACATGATAAGAAAAAACTTAAAAGGGTTTTGTTATGGAAGGTATATTCTTGCTGGCTAATCAGAGGTTATAACATGCTATATCGTGTAATGAGCCATCAGAGATACTGTAAAAAATGATGGCAAGAGCTCAGGGTGTATGTTAAGTTGTGCATAGAAATTGAAAAATCCAACACCTCTGGTTGTTTTTAAAATATTAGAAAATGACTGGGGAGATGTGTACTTTATTATATTTAACTCTTTTAATGTAAGTGATCGAGGTGAAAATCCCAACTTTGAGGAGTGATTATCTCACTCTTTTAGAATCTTTGGAAAGAGTAACCCAACTATGTTGGAGTGAATTTCACTTGTTTTAACCCTCGTCTACCGAAGGGGGGGGGTGGGGTACCCCCCCCTTCAGGTTTTTTTCCCGCTTGCTTAAAACCCCTTTTTTGGTGCCAAAGATTTAATGTATATGTCAATGGACATGTGTTCGCTCCTTGTAATCCAAAAACCAAAAACAATCCACCGGGGTATAGGTAAGATCAGGGTTTCCCAAATTGATCGATGGGGGGGGGGGGGGGGTGGAACCACCCCCTCGAGAAGAATACCAACAGGGCCCAACAACAACACAAGGGAGGAAAAGACATCACAGACAAATTGATTCGGGTACCAATAGATAGATATGATCCTCTCTTTCAAGCTTGATACCAAAATAAGTACCACATGCCTAGCATTCGTCACAATGACGTCATAAAGGTTGCATGTAAGCAAAAACTGCCACCATAGACAAACACAGTGGAAAATTCAATTTTTCGCAAAAAGGTTAGGAAAAACAGATTTTCATGCGGTTTTTGACTCTCCTTGATGGAAAATAGTGTTATATGAAGCCATCATTTAGAGCTATAATAGGGTGTTTGATTCGCTAAAATATGTGCGAAATTCAATTTCCACCATTCCACCCTATAATCAGTATTTTCGTACTTTCCTCACAATAGGAGCTCATGGATGACGTCATAAAGGGGAGGTTAGTACTTATGGTGGTACCAATGGCAAGAAGAAACTCTAAGCTACCTTTTTTTTGTGTACGCAAATTTACAGGAATCGGTGTTCAGTAACGAAATCACGGGGGGGGGGGTGGTAACCACCCCCCCCCCCGGGAGTTTTTGTTACAAAAATGGCTCCGGTAGACGAGGGTTAAATTATAAAATTTACTCTTTCAGATTGGTTCCTCAATTTCCTTTGAAATTCACTTTCCAAAAGAATGATTACAATGGTTTCCGACCACACGAAATTCTTTAAAAGAGTGAACCGTCGAACTGTCATTTTCTCTTCCATCAAATCTTAGATTTACCATTTTATTAACACCCTGTAGGTTGATGAAGCAGGTACGCCCGGTGTTTGACTGATTTACATCTCACTTATACGCAGGCTTCCACCCTACACGTGCGACTCTCAAATCTACTTGTATGGAAGAAATGTTGATGTGAGAGAACAATACCATCGCCTCTCCTCATTTAAGGAGTGACACTTGGACACTGACTATACACTTGCTCAAAGTATCTACTATCTATTACTAATTTGCTATTCAATCCGTGTGTGTTGTATAGTGTCCTGGGTTTTTGTTTCAGTACTCTCAAGTTCAATTTTTTCCGCTAGCATTTAGATCCCGGTGTAGAAGTATCATTGTCCACCGTACTCATAGTTCGGCACCAATGGTGAACAATAGGGTTATCGATTCAGTTGACTCTTTAGACTGCAACATTCTTTTCAGTTTCACGTTATTCCGTCTCGTCTATGGAGCGCCCCGGACTATGGCTCCCGCGGACATATCGCTTTCACAACCGGGCCTTAGATATGTTCTCACTTCCGAAACCTTATTCTCATTGTATATATAACACTCTGGTGTTTCCACATTTATCGTATGTAACTAATGATACTCTCCAAAAATGTTGAGTAAAAAAGGTCACAGCCTTAATGGTGAGTAAAATCCTTAGTCAAAGTTGAGTAACCTTACACAAACCTGAGTATATTTTACCACCCAACAATGACTAAGATTTAGTCAAACAATATAAGGTTGATTTTATCATATCAAGACTGTGCCCCTTTTACTCAACATGAGTAAATAATGTTTACAGTGTATGGGGAGATTTTAATATAATCTAATCTCACTTATTCTTCGTAAACAGAAAAAATCAGATACTGGCCATTCGAATTCCACTGGCTTGAGCATACCCCACCATGATTTAAAAAGAATTCAAAACCTAACTCTTTATGATATTCAGTAAGTGTATTCTCGGTTTATTTATAATTCTACTTGTAATATCCCAACAATTTGCAAATTATTTTACTACAAATAGAGCCCCATCATAAGCGACCCCACTCGCATTTCCTTACATTACCGTCAATATTTATAATGGATTTTTAGCATAAATTTAATCTAAACAAAGACCTATTGAAATAATATTACCCCGAGTTTCAAAACGCAAATCATTAAAATTTTCAAGTGACATTAAACAATCTCTATCAGCAACTACTGGTAACATTATTCTCTATATACAAGTATTCTCATTATTTCCATCATCATTGCCAACAATCAGTGTCTCCTTGCACATGTCGTGTCTGGGCTTGTTAATGCACTTTCTTGTGTTTTGTTCCCTGTCTGTAATTAATCTTGCACACACTTTATATTAAGACTTAATGTTATTTTATATTTGCAACATTTGCCGGGTGACCTTCTCTTCGACTTCTCATTGTTTTCATTTTTGGTGGTCGCCCCACCATGTACATGTCATTTTCATAATGTTTATTCTTTTATAGTATGCGTAAATAACTTGAAATGGCATATACAACAGTCACGACATACTACACACTATCTTCAAAATCGCTGTCATAGGTATTGGCTAATTGCTTTGTACTAGTTTCAAACCCTGGGGGGATTACATTCCCTCCTTGTTATAATGACTTTTTTCACCTAATTAGGAAGCCGCGCTAAGATATCACTTTATGAGAGTTAAAGGCTGACGCAGAGACTTTTTTCCGAGATGGTGGTCCTTTTACATTTCCTACATATCATAATGCTTGTGTGAATGTGAAATAACTAACTTAAATCGGTTGTCCTCCATAAAATTTCAAACTTTCCTAATAGGAGATTTCGGATTCGAATTTTTGTTATACACATAATGCTATCAGTGCTATATCTATGGCTTGTTTATTCTACTATATGTTTTACGACATCAAAAGAAAACTCCAGATTCATCTAAAACTATGGAAATAAGCATTTTAGCTGACTAATTAAATTCCATATATTTCATTAGACAACAAAAATTATATTTCGAAATCTCCGAGTCAGCCTGTAAGGCATACTCTACATTATACCTTCGCGCGTACTTTTGTATCATGTTTTTTATTCTGTTAACGGAAAAAAAGCGCGCACGTAGGGCGAAGTATAATGTAGTTGGCCAGTTTTTTTTTCTTTAATTCGCTTTGCAACCCCAGGGGGCGGTAATTCGTAATATACGTTTAAACAAATCCTTTACATAGGTGGGGGAACTATAGGCACAGCTCTCATGTGCTGTGCAAATCTGGATAAAACTATGAATTTTGGTAACAGCAAGTACTTTATTGCATTGGATATCACAATCATTGATGGAAGCACTTGCAACACCCCTTTCATGGCCCCAGCTTGGATTTCAGGTTACCAGGGGTAAAAAAAAATGTTCCGATTGTTTGAAAAGCACACATGATGTTTTGTCTGGTTACAAGGATTCCAAAAGGTACGTTTATCCTACCTGGGGCGTATAGTTTTGAATTATTGGGTAAAAACGGTAAAAATGTGAAAATGGCCAATTTGGTTGTACAGGGGTACAAAATTAAAAGTTTCTCCAAATTTTTTGTAAAAAATTTTTTAATTCATTGTAAAATAATGTCTTATTTTGTATTCAATACAATGAAATATATGAATAGTTTGACTATCGTAGGTGTTTGGTTATTAACCGAAAATGGCGAATAAAGTCAACAGCTTATTGGCAAGGCTACATGCTTCTATTGACCGGTGACCTATTTGTTGGATAATGTTGAAAACTTAAACATAACGATAATGCACTCTATTCCTTATTTCAATCGTTTAGCTAGGGAAAAGACTTTTGCACCACATATTTACTGAATTAAAAGCAACTTTTAACTTTTGAGACCCCATTACACACAAAATTGACTTTCACATTTTTACAGTTTTACCCCATAACTCCGAAAACTATAAGCCATAGATTGTGTAAACTATAACTTTTTAAATCCTTGTAACCAGACAAACATCATGGTGTACTTTCATTCAAACAATCAACATTTACAATGTTGAACCCCTGTATAACCTTGAACCCAAGCGGGGGTCCATTAAGGAGGGGGGGGGGGGCAAGTGCTTCCATCAATTTTATGGATTATATAATGCCTAATGCACCTTGTGTGCGAAAATTCCAATTTTTTTATCCGGAACGGCACACTATTTCAACTACAGTCCCCTACTAAACAAGTAATCCATATACAATCTAACACCTTTTCAATGCAATGAGCAAAGGATCAATTGATCAAGAGCAAAAGAACAAATTCTGCCCACAAATCTAACACCTATACACTCCTTAGTGTTTCATCACTCACAATACAGTCATTTCTGGTAGTCACACGTACCTCATTGTCGCCTCTATTCCGATGAATGTCAGCGAACACGCAGAGACATCGAGCCTGAACTAATCTTCATTGTACTGTATGCCAGCTTCAATTGCTTCCTGCGAAAGGGATTGAGGAATAAACCAAGAAGATAAATCCTGATTATTCATATTAAGTGATTCTTGAACATGATGAAAAAGGGAAATAAATGTAATATCTTTTTGATTCATTACTTTGTAAGAGGAACTTAATGAATAAGAGGAAGGTTGTAAAACTCGAAGGAGTGTTCGAGTTGGAACGGCATATGTTAAAAATCACACGTTCATGATTATGATCTTTATCCAGTGATTTTCTTTGAATGAGTTAGATATTTTCTTTATATTGCATTTGCTTCCTGCAACCTAGAATGCGGAAGAGAGTTACATTATTGTACTGAAGGCGACATTTTATTGTTAAGTAAAAAGTATACAATCGAAACATCGGCGACCCCTGTTAGTGCGTTCGCAACAAAACGAATCTAGACCACGAATAGAACCTCAGTAATAAGGACAATCGAACTTAGTGGATAAAGCCCTCTCTCTCTCTCTTCAAATGAATTTGAGTATCTGTCCTTTCGCAAATTGCAACTATTTTGGGTGAAACGCTCAGTTCCATATTACATGAAGTATACTTGAACAATTGACCAAGGAAAAATTTAGACTATGTGATGTTTTGGATTAGGGGCTTTAGGTTATAATAGTCCAATACATAATTCCGAATGGAGGGATTCGAAAAGACGATGACATTTTAGAATGTCGACGCATTATAAACAAAGCTTTAAGGGTTTGCATATCTGCATAGAACCACGCATTATGGTCAACAGAAGGCGGTTGTGGCGTTCAGTGGATCATCCATTTATCTATTATCTACACTATACACCCGAAAGGCCATAAGAATTACAAGACCCGATCCACAGATTGAAGTCGCCTTTTTTCGCCATCAGTGTGAGGAAATCACTGAAGAATAAGATCTTTCCAATATTAGTTGGGATGAAGAGAGTGTCATGTGCATCTGATCCCATGGGACTTGTTCTTAGAGCCTCCTTTCTTTCTGCACAAAATATATGGTCAAATATGCACCGCACTAAAAACAAAATTATCCCATTGGAGGAAAAATAAGCTATATTGCCCACTGATGCAAGTTACGTTACTCTATCTTTCGTCTTGCTGATGCGATACATCCAAACTAGACTCAGCTCAAGGAGCAAGGACAAACTTGTTTATTCACACACCTCTGTTTCCAATATAAGTCAAATTTGTGAGGTTCCCAAATGCAGCACGTATTTCCGCAACATTCAACCCGGGAGTGTATGGCCCATGGCTAAAGAAAGCGAAAAAATCACATCTCTGTCACTATTAATGCTGATAATTATCGCAACACATACGCTCGCATCAGACGTGAATATGTCGACATCGATAAACTACTATCATCATAATACGATCAATCACGGTGTAAAAAACGACAATTCCGGATCGCCTGAAGTGGTTGAGGCGCAACTGACACTGTAAAGCACATTGATGATCATTATTTTTACTAATCTTGCAAAAATGATTTCAGCAAAATGGCCGGTGTTTGTGTGGGCTTGTTCAATGTCAATAACTCGGGATTTTCAATTTGTTAAAAACACATACTTGCTATATACCTATTATTCGGATAGAGGGTGTCAAACGAGTTCTGGGTATAAATCTTTATCCCCTATCATAGATGAAAAAGGACACTCACAAAGCAAGTCCAAAATACCGCCAATACTGCGAAGAGGTTAGAAGAAACTTTAAATGAGATGACAGACAAACCACAAAGCACGAGGGCCCGTTTCAGCACCAAGATTTGAACGATCAATTGTAATTAGCGTAACCGATCAAGCGTAAGTTTGAACTTACAATCAAATTCAAACTTACGCTTGGATCAAGTTTAAGCTCGATAAATCAAAACTTCAATTGATCGGAAGTTCTTTGTGAAACGGGCCCCAGGAGTTATAAGTGAATTCAACAAACAACAAAAGGGGGAGATAAGTACCACAATTTAAAGCTTTTAATCAGCTCCCGGAATCAGCTATTGCGAAAATCATAGGATACTAACTACTTGGGAAGCGTAAAAACTAATTCTTTTGTATATAAAAAGGGACAGCGCTGATATCAAAATTTACCGGCCAATCTTCCACATTGCTACAAGAGTTTTTTACCAAAGTAATTAAAAACCGAATTAGGATATGTTACCTACAAAATAAACCAAGGAGAAACAAAAGGGATAAATGAGATGCATGGATTCCCACCATTATACCAGTTAGTTGAAAGATTAACGAACATGACGGAATATCAACTCCAAACTTTGCCTTGGATTTGTAGGTATTAGGGGAGAAGTGCACCAAAAATCATTTTACACTAAATATGCTAGGGACTTTAACTTGGGTGTGATATATGACACCCAATATCAAACAAATGAGAACAATGCCAAAATTGTCTAATTTGCCCTATTTAATTGGTGGCCACTGATTTTCGGTGCCGGATTCAAAAGGGCAAAGGTACGTAACCGTATGTGCTAGAGACTTCAGTTTGTTTTAAATGAAGGAGAAAAGAATAACACACAAAAAATGGAAGTCTATTATATTATATATATATTAAACACACAATGAAATAGCAAAAATAGATTTAAATTGATAATGATATTTCAAGGGAAATAAGATCCAGGAGGGAGTCCAACAAGGAGGTACACTACTCAGGATATTCACTACAACCAAAGAAACATTGTGGTTTTCTAAAATCACCTCGGAAAACGTGATGAATCGTTTCAGATTATTTGCACTCTTTACTGACGAATAAAAGATCAGTTCAGAAGTTAGCTTTCAGATATAGAAGTTATATTGTCTTCTTATAGCAGATGTGATCGTGAGTAAGAGCTGTCATTCAAACAAGCTACGGGCAAGCTACAACCAATAGTATATAGGACTCGTGATACATGTCAAACTATGGTATGGAAAGGACCATACATGCCAAGCAGAGTCGGCGTTAGTAAACACCATGATCCACGTGAAATCGTATATAGAGATAAACATTGGATTAATTGTTTAGATATTTGATGGTTGGGGTGAGGCATTAGAGACTTGTAATGATTACGGATTGACATAGTTAATACCTAATTACTACCTTGCAAAACATATTATATATACTAATTAAGGGAGGTGTTTTTGTTCAATCTCACACATTCTGTTACAAAATAGAAATAAAAAATACTTCTCCACTAAAACTGTTTATGGGCCATGTAGGAGCGTCCGGATCATAGATACACGCGGCCCCGGATCAGCTAACACGTTGAACAAATCCTGAACACCACCACAAGCCATTACGAGGATGGACTGTGGACCGAACGAACGACAGATCCTGTTATTCTTTAATTGATTCCAAACTATCTTTACCCATCTTAATATTGAAAAATATCGTTTAGAGATCAGCGCATGTCTGTAACCATGTGTTTTGCAAAGATGGTTGAGAATCAAGAGGGTCGTCGAGGCCAACATTGTATAAGCATGTATTTCAATTAC
>JAMKCH010034053.1:0-15550 GCA_023653785.1 Ophioderma brevispina | reverse complement strand
TTTTATTCCCGCTAGGGGTAACAAATGTAGTTAAATTTGTGACTGCTTCATTGATATAATTTGGAAAATGAACCTAAACATGTCAGAAAATTAACCTGAGTGTGTAATTTTTCTTACAATATCAAAAGTGCTTAAGTGCTGGCACTTTTAAAGCTGTATCTTAATTCATGCATTTAAAACGGGTCCCGCTAGGGATATAATTTCACAGCAAATTGGTCCCGTACGGGGTACATTTTCACCAAAAACTGGTCCTGCTAGGAGTATATTTTCACAAAAAATTGGTCCCCTTAGGGGTTACTTTCAGAACCCTTGGAACCAGCATGGGTACCCAACAAACCCCTGAGAACCCTCCCTGTGACAATTTTGCAGTGTGTGTTATCTGTCAACATTTAAAAGTGTGTTTGAACTTTCCCATTAACTGCAACTTCATTTAAACTTTCTTTAGGTAAACTCTTGTCAACTTCTCACTTCTGGTCTTGCTTCTAAGCTCAGGTATGACATACAATAGCTTGTTCATATAATAGCCAATTTAATTGCCAGACTTTCACAACCAACGTTTGTCACCTACAAAATAACAGATCGGAATAATGTAGTCGATGTAATCAGTCTAACCCCAGATTTATTACCCTACTAATACTTGATAAAATTGCATCTTGGTAATTGACAGATTTGCCGCTAAGATGAGTATCACAATACAAAATGGTTCATTATAAAGTAATGTCATTTAATCATATTCACCCCGTACCAGATGACCTACATGTGCATGAGGTGCCGGTGCTCGGAGTAACAAATATGTTAAAGTCATAACAATTACAACGCTTTTGTTCCTGGGGATGATTCCGATATTATCTGCAGATCTTCAATTCGATACACTTAATGGCAATTTGACATCAACTGAACAGCTATATATTCGGGAATTCAAACAGTTTATTCATGTTTAAGTGCCCTACATTGCATAAGAGGTGTTATTACAGGGTGATTACTGAAGTTGCTAACTATTACAACATTGTTTGCTTGGGGAAATCAGTAAGTCCTTAGCAAATGCTTTGAATCAAAGTACCCTTTAAGCAATCTGGATTCCACTCATTTAACATGCCTGACCTAGATGTGTGAGCAAGTGCTAACAGGCCCATGTAATTCCCAATACACTGCCTGCTCGATGATAAGAAGCTAGATTTTAACTGCTTGTGTCGATCAAACTTTCCAATATTCAAGAAGTAAAACTGAACTTGGGGAAAAATGCTATTGTGGGGTGATACTGAGTAGAAGTGGGTCAAACATGAGTTTGCACTGTACAAATTGCAATGTTACAATAATAATTTGAATTTTCTTTCAAACCTTTTGATAGCAAATTTAATGCGAGTTGAAATATATGATCTTATTGCCCAAGTATATGGTGCTATAGACAGAACTAATAGCTAATTTGTGTCATTGACAAAAATTTGATTAATTTAAGATATGGACATTATAAGTAATGCAGAGTTGTCGAAGAACTGGAAGTCAAAGAAGGTGAAGGAAAGGCCAAACATGTCAAATGAGCTCAAAGTTCAAGACCACCCTGTATCATTTTCAGCACAAAAGTTAATACCAAGATGGATCCAACTAAGTTAAAATTCAACTCAAAATCTTACTGAAAAGAGAGTGATGTGTCAACCGTCACACAATCTACATAGTTTGAAAGCCACCCTTTAGGGAAGCAAACCAAAGTAACCTCTAAATCTGTCTTTCCCCAGAGAATTCTAATTCAAATGCAGAATCATTAAACAGTTATTTTTCAAACCAAAGATAACCATAACAACACTTATCCAAGAATGTTAAGAGTATGTCAAGGTTAAGAACACACCTCCTCTCTACTCAAGAAATTTTTTTTCCTCTGGAGAAAACAGCTGAAGCTCCAAATGTCTTCCATCACAGTTTATACAAGGAGGCCCTCAACTGGTATGTTGTAAAATGGCAAGCATTTGCACATCCTCCTTATCTTTGTCTACTTGTTGAATACCAAAACACCCAAAGATCGTTTATTCCCTTGCATATCCCCACTCTTCCTTCACAGTCGAGCTTAAAATACAATTGACCACCATCTTCATGTCAACCTCCTTATAGATTGATAACCTCTGGTTCTCAATCTGTTGAGACATTACCATTCAGCCAGTGAGGAATTCGCTCCAGGTGAAAGATGCTCGCCAGGTTCAATACTAATAGATGCTACTTGGTTAATAGCAAGTCTTTCTTTCGAGAAGTCGACTCTCTTAAACTCCTCAGAGATCACTATGAGTTACAATACGCTCATCCACCAAGGACACAGTTCAGTGGGTTGTACTTGTACATACATTGACATGAACTCACCTTGTGTGATCTGTGTATCATATATCATACCCAAAAACCAGGGGGTGTGTTTTCTAAATACATTGGTGAATGGTGAATGGAAGGTACTGAACTGTGTCAAGGGAATTGAGATTTTACTAGCTCATAGTGGATTGTTTCAAGGGGATAGACTTTGCTTAAAGGTGCAACAAGAGATTTCACTAACAGGTGTCCCCAAAAATGTGAAAATTCTGATTTTTGTACTGGTGCAAAGTTTTCTATACAAACATCCCTATCTAAAAGGATTAAGCTGATAACCATTTCTTTGGTACCAAAATTGTGAAATTTCTAATTTCCTATAGGAGCAAATAGGAAATTCATCCTATGTTTTACATTGAAATAAAAACATATAAAAATCACCTTTTGTTTTCAGTTTTAGGACATTTCTGTACCAAAACACAGGGCAAGAAATCTTTGTGTGTCTAATCTATATGAAATCACTGTGTATGACACCTTACATGGATGCCTCAAAATTAAAATCTCTCATTACACCTTTAAGAAACTCTCTCTGGATTTAAGGCAGTTAGCAGCAGGTCCAGCATACGTGCTTCACATTAGAACTTGGCAGCTTATGTCTTGCATGCTTGCTTACATTACGACAGATGTTGGTGTGATGAAGCAATTCCTGCTAGGATGTATAAGTTCTCTGCTGGAGTTGGGCGAAGACATCTGCGATAAGCCGGCAGAACGCATTAAGGTGCAACGAGAGATTTTGAGAGACGCCCAAATATTGTGTCAAAATAGTAATTTTATATACATAGACACTCAATAGATTTCTACCTTGATTTGGGCCGACAGAAAGTGGATAAAAGAGAGAAAAAAAGGCAAGTTTGATTTTGCTTATATTTCAATATAAAACCATAGGCTGAATTCGTAGTTTTTTGCCCCTATATGAAATTAGAAATTTCACAATGTTTGAACAGAAGAAACATTTCTAAGCTTATCTTTAAGATTGGGATATTTTTATGGAAAAGCTTACTCAGGGCAAAATGTACTGTTTCGATTTTTTAGGGACACCTGGATATGTTGAAATCTTCGTTGCACCTTTATGCTGGATTAGCTTCTTCAATCACCTGAACCTATAGAATGTGGTACAGGTGCAAAACAGGTGGATGCATATTTCATAGATAACTTCCACCTCAATGCAAAACATAAGCACTCTATATCAGCCACATTATTGCATCATAACCTCATGTGCGCCCTACACTACCTTAAAAAAGATGAATCCTATGATTTATGTATGTCCAATTAGGAAACTGTCTGTTTCTAATTTTGTCTCCCCAACACTGCAGGCCCGGATATACCAGCCGGTAATAGCTGTTATATGGCGGTTATGTGTGGCAATGCGAGGCTGGCCATGGATTCACGCATTAGCTGGTTACTAGCTGTTCTGAGACTTGTTGCAGCGGATTTGGACGCTGAGGTATTTGCTATGGATGTATGAGCATTAGCCGATTATAGCTGTTGTGCACTTAATTTATCGGGCAGAAGACAGAGATAATGGAGTATATCTAGTTTTTTAAATCCCCTCGACTAAGAAAGTTTGAAACAGCCAAAAAATATTAAAACAGCAGATTGTAGCACTGTATAAATGTCATTTTGTGTTGTTCCATTTTGTACAGAAAATGCCACCAAGGCTCACACAAATTTGCATCATTTTCACCTCGGAAAAAAAATGTTGAATTTCTGGGGAGAATTTTGTTTGTGCTTTATACCTTATGATTCAGCAGCCTCACCGGAAATAAACTGAATGTGCAGGATGCGTTGCATCGCAGAATACTAAATTCATCAAAATTTCGGGGATATGTAAAGTAAATTAATAAATGATGATTAGGACTACTTGAATTAAGAAACTATCATATTAAATTCCCATTTTTTTTTTAATTTAAGTAGTTAAATTTAAAAGAAACTGATATTAGACTATCATGAGAGGAGTCAAGGCAATAAGGGTCACGACTTGAGCACTCTCCCTGATAAGAACATGATTTATCGCCCAGAAGTCCTTTAATTGCTCTATCTAAGCCTGTTTGTTCTTTAATTTGAAAGTGTTTAAACATTAAAAGGTTTGAATACCCTCTAACTAAAGAATAAAGGGTAAGATGTTCATGTTTATGTAAGAAATATGTGTCCGAGGCAAGTAAAAACATAAATAATGGGCGAGGCGAGAAGATGAGACCCATTATGTTAAATGTTTTAACTGCGAGGAACACATTATATTCGACCATAAACATGAACATCGCATCCTATTTCTATTCTTTTACCGTAAGAAAGTAAAATAATACCAGAGAACGAAAACTGGCCATTTCTTACTAAAAACGTAACGCGTTTACGGTCTAGACGCGCGCGCTTTGTCCTTCTCTGTGTAAATATTAGCGTGTGCGCTTATAGTGATGGTGACACGCGCCGAAAAAAATGTGCGCTTTGCATCACGAATTAGAGCGTAAGCGCGACCCATTATTGCAGAAATAATGGGCAGTAAACAGTAAACAACCAATCAAGGAGCGCGCTTTTGAATAATGGGCAGAGTGAGGGTAATAGATTTATATTGTTTTGAATGGTTAATGAAATGTATATTATTTGAAAAAAAACAATTACAATAGACTTTCTAAAAATAGTTCTGCTCAATTTCTTAGCCATACCACCTCTCTTACCATAAACTGCAATTGGCTCCATAGATGATATAGCTTGCCCTTCTAGCCAACCCAACAGTTCTGACTCAAGGGCGTTGGTTAATAGAATATACCACATCAGATCTACAGGCATAATCTACTAGGCTGATAACAACAAATGTGATACAGGCAAAACGGGGAGTTCAAAACAAGAAAATACTTCAAGAAATTGGCTATTAAAGCTATATCTGTGAAACTAAAAATGTTGAGGACATAAAACAAAGATTAATGATTTCCAATAGACCTGTAATTATCATACAACGTAAGGAGAGAGGAGATCAAGAAGGGTACGCTTCCATTGCGATTATCAGATCAGTGAGCGCACGTATCTCAGCATGTACTCCAAATTAATGAGGTTGGTGACCACGTATTCACCTGATCTATTACAGAGCACGTATGATTGTTTTTTTCTAACATTGGGGCACAAAAAAAAAATTTGGTTTATAATACTGTAGGTTTCGAATAGAGGCCTTAATTACAATTTTGTAAGTACTATTTCATTATGATAACAACTAATTTCAAATCGCCCTTTTGATGCCTTAGCAATTGGATCGTTGTCACATATAAAAATCTGGCAGTGACTAATACACGGATGCCGTGTACTTAAAACCCAGAGACTATATAACGGCAACTTCGTTTTTTCTGACAATCAACATGTGTTTGGCTTTCCGCGGCTCCCGTCAGTGTAGCCATTATAGGCGGAACCGATGCTCAATAAAAAATAACAGCTTAAAAAGCCCAAATACGATTGAAATATTCCATTTCAGTATAGTTTCACTAGCACAACAAAGGAATCCATAAAAAAAAGTTCGTATTTACATCATTTGGATAGTACAACTAACTGAGTGGTACAGTGGAGGATGTATAGGTTTTTTGTAATATTCACAGAATAGAAACAAATGGTACAAAACGGCAAAGGCAGTCTACCAATTTCTTAGTTCCAAAGAGGATCTAAGTTGCCTCTTTTAAAATTAGTTGTAGCTTGCATACTTCTACAACAACGTACTAAAATAAGAAATAATGGTAGGCCTCCTAATAAAAAGAAATAATTAACAAAATAAAAATCTAAATAACAGGTGACAATAATACAATGATAGAATGATTTAAAATAAAACAAAATGAACCCAAAAATAAAGAAAGATGCTAACTAAAAAGAAATAAAAAAAGATAACGAATAAAATGAAGATAATTAAAATCAAATAAAAATGATTTTAAAAAATAAAAACAATACTAAATAAAAAATAAATACAAACCAAAAATAAAAGATTTTAAAAATAAGTAAAAGACACAAAAATCAAAAAAAAAATCAAAAATAAGGTAAGAAAAGAAATTAAAATTAATAAATAAACTTAGAAACAAAGTAAAATTTAAAAAAAAATACAAACGGAAAAAAACACTATTAGATTTAAACTTCCATATGAGTTATGTTGGCATGATTACTAATATGCTAGCAATTGTAGCAAATATAGGTGGTGATGCAGTAAATGAACATTTTAGAGCCACTAGCCTATTTCTATGATGAAGGCCATCACATCACGGCTGTCGGGTCGCGTGACATTCATACACGGCCGTCGGGCAGCTTGTTGCCGGGATGTAGGCCTCGGCAGTTAAGGCCTTCACTAATACACGGCGTGCGGGCAGCTAACAACAGGACGCTATATACACGGCGGCCATTTTGTTATGAGTCTTGCCAAAATCTACTTTTTTGTACTTTTACTGCTCTTAGATTCAGACACAAAGAGACAGAATTGTGTTTTTTGAATTAAAATAGTTTTAGCACAGACAGACTGCACCAAATCTTATCCTCTATAAGAAAAGTGCAAAAAGCACAGTTCCTATTTGCCAAAACCTGGTTCTCCATCAGTGGTCAAAATGTTAACTGCCAAATGGTAACAAAATTTACATGCTGGGTGAAATGCTAAAAGTTTACAAAGCAGTTAAGGACTGGTTAAGGTAATTATTTTTAAGTGGGAAGACACTATTTGACACTTAGACATTCAATCAGAGTGATTTATCATAGTTGCCTTGTACCTAGCTATCTGCAGTGTCTGACAGAGATGGATTATTGAGGAAGTGGTATAAATGATGGTTTAAGCTGTCCATTTACAACAATTGTCTTCAAGATGACAGCGAAGCTGGTTACTACTCAATTAGAGAGGGGTTTAGAGTGAGATGAATCTTTGGCAGATCTCAACCTTCCAAAATTTACCTAAATTCAATTCAGGATAGTTTTGTTTGGGGTTTTTGTAATTTAGAATATCAGCATGGTAACTCTGAATTCAAACTAGCAACCTCAATCTATTTATATTGTGAACTACCTTATGCCACACCAATGCAATTTGTAAGAGGTGCATTTAGGGTTACTTGCTAATGAAAGACTTGCAGGCAGATCATGCTAGAGTGAAAAACTCCTGGGTCTTGTACACTCACTTGTATGTCTGCCGAATTTCTGCACACTGATTGGTGGCCATCTTGGATGGGTTATTGCAATTAAGGTTAAG
Organism: Ophioderma brevispina; assembly: GCA_023653785.1. Lineage (NCBI taxonomy): Eukaryota > Metazoa > Echinodermata > Ophiuroidea > Amphilepidida > Ophiodermatidae > Ophioderma > Ophioderma brevispina. The sequence continues at coordinate 8,016 of JAMKCH010034053.1, read as the reverse complement.
AACCATGACCAAATTTATAGAATGTTTTAGGCTCACTGAATACATTTTGTGGCAACTTTAAATCTGCTAATGATAATTTTATGTTAATAATTTTTCAAATGATCTGGCAAAAAATTAATGGATTTTGTAGCCCTGTACATAAAGGTTATACTGAATTTAGATCTACTCACCTAGCTTTTAAGCAATAACAGCACATTTTGTGAAGAGTGCCCCCATTTTCAAAATTTATATTTTGCACAGTTATGTTGGTAATGGTCTAGGAACTACATCTGAGAACGAGGAATGATCAAAAATGCGTATCTATCATAAAATAAGCGATTTTGTATTAGATTGGGATCCCAGATTGTACTTAACGGCAGAGCTGGAAATATTACGTTTATGTCAGGCCAGATACGTGCCACACCTCAGAAAAAGCCTCTAACTTGACTTGCCGGAACCAAGAAAACCACTAATGGATGAGCGTTAGACACGTACATGGGCGCTATTTCCCGGCTATTTATAGTGGAAGGCCGTTTCCAGCAGCCTTTGACTTATTATCGAGATCTCCGATAACAGTTATTCTAATTACAAAATTCTGCGTTGCGAACATTTATAGACATTTTTTTAGCTTAACCATTCACAGGGATAGTTTACTAGCTAGTTACCAATGGAACCGTGTAAAAATCTCAAAATTTTTGAAAATGAGGGTGCTTTTCCAAAAATGTGCTATTATTGCTGTTAAGAATCACTGTGATACCTTTGACTATGATTATATTCAATTGATTATTCATAGAAAGAAAATATTTGCTCACGGATGTTGTCACCACTAGCTTCACCAAAGACAATCTAATGTATGTTGAGTGACCAAGTTCCAAATAGATGCCCAGTCATTATCACTACAAGACATTGGTTTCAACCAGGACACACAGCATCAACTTCACAATGTTAGAGTATCAATGTAGCAAGAGTAAGGAAACGTATGAAGTATCAGTGCTAACAAATGTTACATTTATTTCTAATCTAGTGAACTTTCTGAAACAAACAGGACAGGATGAATATGTTGGGAATAAAATCTGAGATTGAAATGCTGAGCAAGGTCAAGGCTAAAACTGATGAACACAAACAAAGTTTATGACTGTTGCCTTCTTGACATCACTATGATATGCTTTCAGCAACCAAGCATCTACCATGCCTACAGTTTGCGCACAGCCATTTTAGCATGTGAAAAAATACTTAATTCAATAAAAGTCTACTAAATTCATGTCAGGATCACGAGTGAAATAGGGTCAAAGGATGGCCAACCACCTAGAGCTTGGAAGGACCTAATCTGACATGCCAAATCAATCTCCTCTACAGAAATGCACAATCATGTATTTCTCTCCATACATGAACAACACGTAAACGGGGATATTCCAATTCAGTATTATAAAATTTCATCTTGATAGAATGGACTTCACCTCAATACTCCATCCGTAAAGTTTTGGCAGTTATTTCAAACATTTTGATGTGAGAGCTATAAACATGATTTTGTAAAACCCAAGAGGATTTTTAAAACCCCATAGAGTACTGTGTTAAAACTAATATGGTTGACCAAAATGGGACTCATTTTCACTCATAACAACCAAACCAACTATTGTTTAGCCCTAAGATTCACAGGATGAATGGAAAAATAGAACATCTGAGGTTCTGGGAAAGAAGTATTAGCAATCGGCCATGGCCCTTTAAATTAAAACCCTTGGCCTATAGACACGTAATTACAAGCATGTGCTCATAAAACCAAACTGTAATTTCAGAATCATCTGAAATGGAGACTAAGTTGGTTTCAGGATCTATTAGCCATAAGCAAAACGGATGGTGATAGTATCACAGATGCCCCTTAGTCTGGATTTACATGGTACCTCATGGGTGACATACATGCAAGTAATACATACTCACCAGACCTTAACAAACACCATTTGTCTGTATATCGGTTCTTTAAAATGTAATTCAGATCATCTGAAATTTGCGGAATAAGTTGTTTCAGGAATTAGCCATATAGCAAAACGGATGGTGCTGTATCACAAGAGCACCTTTAAGTCTGGATTACATGTTACCTTCATGGGACATTACATGCAAGTAACATGTCACCAGACCTAACAAACAATCATTATGTCTTGTAAGGGTCTAACTTCTATCTCATATCTAAGTTCATTGTGTCGAAAGCAACTGCTAAAGAGGCCAGTGATTTTTTTTATTGTGTACTTTAGAAAGTACAAAGACAAAGTTTACTCAAATGAAGAATAAGCCGTACAGCTGTTTGACCCCATGCAAAACCGTCGCTTTATTCTTCGACAATTTAAGCAGTGGCGACAAAATCTTGATAACTGATATAAGTCGGACAGCAAATGCTCTTATCTCTGCAAAAATCAGAAAAATTCATTAATTAGGAATTTGAATATAGGCCTACAAAGATAAGAATTTGTCTGTTTATAATGCCTTCTATATACTAATTCCCGATAGGGTGTTAAACTAGATTTTAAAGAAAAATTCATATGGTCGCAACTGAATTTGTAAATTTACACGAATGAAGTCAGTGGCATAAATAATCCCAAATTCGTTGCCAAAAGTGTGGTGACATTGAGTAATTTTGGTTTTATTATGGTTTTGTCATAAAATGAGACTTTCCAAAAACAGGCGTGCTGAGGATCTACCTCAGTGATATAAGGAAGCACATCACATCAGCAATCAATGTGAAACAAGGAAACATGTTGTTTCCTAAACTGTCAACTCAAGAGTCATACAAATTAGTGATTGAAGAAGATTAGTGTAAAACAAGTGAGAAACGCACACAGTAACTATGAAAATAAAATTACATTTTGAACCAACTCTGTTGGTGCTAAAATTTATGTTATCAAAATGGCAATTTTTTTGACATGTTGAATGATTTAAATACCAATAATTAGCAGTGCTGGGCAGTATGCACTACACGGAAAGAGTAGTGATATTTGCATTCATATAGAAGCTCCTAATGGGTTTCGCGATCACCTGGGTTTCGCGATCACTGCTTGATGACCCAGCATAACAAATCGACCCCACAAGTTTACGGTCCAAACAAACAACGTTTACACATTTGACCTCCTTTGACCTTGAATGGACACCGAATGACCTTTGTCATGACTTCAAATTTCGGCATCAACAACAACCCCACCTCCTCCAGTTTCCTGTCTATACACAATGTTTTACCCCAGTGAATTTTTGCCCTGAATGACCCATGATGACTGGTCGTGACCTTAAAGGTCTCTGGAAAGTCAAGGGGCAACCACCCACAAGTTTCAGGACTGTGCGACCCTCGGTCTCGAGAAAATAGACTTTGACCTCCTTTGACCTTGAATGACTCTAATGACCTTGTCCTCGCCAGCAGTCATAACATCCATTAACATCATCTGCTCTCTTCCCTCTACCCCACTCTGCTTCTCTCCCCTTCTAATCATTTTGCCTTCGTATCTTTCCACCGTTCCTCCCTAATTTTGTGGCTCCGCTGAATCCCTATGACCCTCTCCTCGTGACCTTCGAAATTTTCGGCATTCGCCCACAATGACCCACCCCCACGTTTCATGTCCATACACCAACGTTAACCCATTTGACCTTTTTGACCTGAGTGACCCCGATGACCTTTGATCCACTAACCCCAATACAAACTTGGTCTTTGTTCGGTCAGGGGCACCACCCACCAAGTTTCAGGACCGTGCGACCCTCCGGTCTCCGAGAAAATAGACGCGGTCAGACACACAGGAAGACAGACCACCGGTATTAATATACTCCCGCCTAAAAAACATCCGAACGATATAACTATGTATTAACAAGGTATGAGGGATGGTAGGTGATATGAATTATAATTAATAAATGCCAGGAGCGTTGTGATGTAATGTGTTTGCTTATTGACCTGCGTCCGTAGTGCATTGGTAACGAAGCATGATGTGGAAGTTGAGAGATTTATCCAGCGGTCTTGGCTCCTTTCATTTGAAAGCAAGTTTGAGCACGTTGATGGCCATTTCCAACATCGCATTCGGATTTTTAGGCGGCGAGTATATTATAGATTAGAACATATCACCCTCGCCAAACCGAAGAAAATATGGGTTAATCTCTGATTACTCTAGGTCAGACAATCTTAGTTCAACGCAAGTCATTCCACCATGTTCGGAACCAAGTAGTACGCCACCAATCCTATCAAGTTGCCTGGAAGCAAAGTCTTTTGCTCATAAAAATTGCTGTATAGCAGATAGCTCCCAATATAAGGGACATAAAAAAATAGATAAACAGCTATCATCGGGAGGCTCATAGGCAATCCCGACTGCTCACAAATCCTTTAAGGTGAAACGGATCAGGGGTAATTGGCCCGCCTTTCATCTATGGGTTTCTGATGAATTACTCTCTAGAGATATTATGGGTACTTCGAGATGCAGCAATTATTAATAAAACAGTCAACGAGTTGCCTTGCCACTCTAGACTGGAAAGCATCAGGCAAGTCATCAAGAAACTAGTCTTAGCACGTCCCTAAGCACAATTATTGTGCACTTTTTCCTAAAAGTGTGAAAACTGGCATTTTGGATATGCCTATAAATAAGTGAGCCCCCCTGAATAATTTCTGATAGAGTGCCAAACCAAAAATGTAGGCCCATTGGCCTACAGCGCCTTCTATAGTTTTACCCACTTATTTAATATTCCTCAGAGGCTCTATATGCCTTAACTCCAATATTTTTGACCAAATAATGGCCAATAAGGTTTAAAATGTGCACATATATATAATATTCTTTACGTCAATATCATCTTAGATTTCAAACTGGCCGACCAATGAAAAGACATTTAAGCTAAATTGAGTTAAGCACTGATTAAACCATGCTAATTTGGGGACAACCCCACATTAGTAATCTGAGGAGTTCAGAAAGCACACTGATGATATTTCAGCAGTACCAGATGCGTAATCATGAATTTCAAGATGCGGTTGATTTGAAAATGGACGCCATAACCACATTTGGCATTTTAAGCCAAATGAAGAATACCTTTTGAAGGAGTTAAAATGTCATTTTGTCAGCTATTGTGTGATTGAATCGGTCAGTAAGTGTGAACAATATAATCTGGCATGGATTTAGGTCACTTTGATATCAATACCCTAGATTCAAAATGGCTGCCACTAGATATCCACTAATTATCCACATGAAGCATTACTCCGCTTATGAATGATGAAATAACACTAAGGACGGGTCCCACATTGACAATGCTAAAGAGTTTTAGAAAAGAGAACACTGCGTGACATGTAGTAGGCCAACAAATAGCAGCAACTTGAATATAAAGATGGCGACTGAAACTGGCTGCCATGAACCATTTTTTGCAATTGTATCTACCTCTGAACCATATTGATCTTAGTTCTAATGACGAAAACTAGTCTAATTTAAGAATTCAAAAGGACCCCCTTTGTAGGGAAGCTAGTTAGTATGCTATACTAAGTATCTTAGTATCCTGAGTCTAGTTATGTTGGCCACGTTGGTGATGTGCATAAAGTAGAGTGCATTTAAGTCCAGTATTCTGGATTTGCATCCATCGTTATATGCTCTTGAGCAACCACTTCGAACAACGCTAATCAGCTTGGCCCACCTTAGAGATTTGTGTCCAGTATGAGTTGGTTCCCCTAGCTTCCAGTCCCATTAATAGGACCAAGTAGGACTAGCGATGTATAAAAAAATGACAGCCAACAAGTACCCCAAACAGACTATCCAGGAAGTTCAATAAGGCTTCCCATGGAAACCTCTGCAGTAATGAAGGGGAGTTTGTGGATAGGTAGTACAGATGACTCTATTGACGTCTCACAAACATGCCCTAATTTTTTTAGGACATTGGTACATGTATCAATGGCACAACCTTGTCTTGGTTTGATTTGTAGTATCTAAATGGGTCTTTGGGCAAAGTTTTACCAAAAATTCTCAGTAGCATAATTTTACTCAGGTGGGAAAAGCCACAACCATTTTTTTTTAATTTTACAAAGTTTGATAAATTTGGCCTAACGATTGGGCCTCGTGCATCCAGGTAGCGAAAATGGGTATAGAGCCATGATTCTGCTTTCAGATGCTAAGAGGTACATTTACCAACACCAAATTGGGGACAATGCCATACAAAACCAAAATTCAGAACTTTGACTTATCTAGCCTAAAACAAATGTTAGTACATTGGAAAAGCCCTGTACGTAAAAAGACCAAGCCTAAGGATCACAACGGCTATTGTGCAAACGTTTAGTGAAACTTTAATGATGATTAATTTTTGTTTTTTTTAAACAAAAGCGCATTTTCTAGGACATTTCTCTAAAAGGGATATGCATGGCTATTCTGTGATATTGGCTACAATCTTGAACAAAAAGTGTTGGCACACTTTCCTTACCGTACAGAACAAAGTTAAAACCTGAAATTGTGTTACAGTGCGTATAACTCTTGTCTAACAATACTCAACCACTGATTGGTAGGAAAGCGGAGTTTAGGGATGGCAAAGCTTCAAGATGACACCAAAAACCATCATACCAGTATCTTTTTTATTCCTATTTTCGATTATAGGTGCAAAAGTAAAGGTGGGTGACCCGACCATGGCAACCTGTCCCCCAATTACTAACATCAAAATTGAGGATTGGTTATCGAAGACGTTCATATTTTACATTATCCCCCGTTGAAATTTAAGGCAGTAAATGTTTTACTTGATATATGAACAAAACATCCCCCCAAAATTGTTGTTGACCAAATAATTTATACACGTCTCCTATGGCAAGTGTAGTACATTATTCAAGTCTGAGGAGTCCAAGTGTGTGAAATATCGGATTCAAAGTTTGATTTAAAATCGGAAGATTTACGCCCAAATTAATTGGTTCCGCTATGAGTTTTAAAATATTGGGACTCGGACTGCATCGGGCACCAATATTTTCAAAACTCAAGCTCACGGTTTAACAATCGCGTCTATTTGAACATACTTACCGTCACGCACCTTACAATAGGGCTTCCATGATGCAGTACCCAATCACCACGTATGAAAAGCGACGCCAACAGGCAAAATTTACGATGATGTTATGATCTTTGACTCAGCCCAGCCTAGCTCCAGCGTGTTTAAATGAACGGAAAAGGCTTGCAGATAACTTATATAAGGGCACTTTCGAATTAGACAAATTCAGAAAAAATTGGTAAATTGTAGAAATTGTTTATGATAGGTCGGTTAATTAGAGCAACAATTGAAACTAGTTAGTAAATATTGTATTGTGGTCAGGAAGTTAAAATTGGGTGACACGGTGCTTTGTACTTCAAAGGTGTGCTTCGTAAAATTTGCATGAAAAAAGGCACTTTTTCTTCATTTTTTAAAATGATAACCTATATAATAATTTTCAAATCATGAGGAAGTGTGTTCCTTTTGGGTTTGCAAAGACGTCTGCTTATTGGCAATCAGTTGAAGTGGTTCGTCTAAAATTTTAACATTACACGGAAACTCCTATTGGCTGCTTGCAACCATGGAACGGTCAATCATAATGTGGCAAAGTGAATTGAAAAAAGTCAAATCAAAAGATGGCGTGTGTATTATGAACTTCTGTAACACTTGTGTCATGTGCACTCAGGTGAAAAAAAAATGGCGAGAGAAGGGTTGGAATTGAAATTTCAAACTGGCATATAACAAGAAAACATTAGCCTTAAGCGCGCACAAAAAAAAAAACAAAAAAACACACCAAAAAAAAAACTTTCCACACTATTAGTGGAGTTCCCGATCAAAAAAAAAAAAAAATCTTCACAACTCTATTTTTTGGGATTGTAATTTTGGACCGAAAAATGGCTAATTTTGCCCATCTTTCGTTTTTGGCCTATTCTATTCTACAACACCCATTCTTCGTCATCTGGGAATTTAGTACACGTATGTGTTCCGGTGTTATGGTGTCAGAGACCTTTAAATATAGGCTTTAGTGTTGTGTTGGTTTATATAGAATATAGGAAAATTTCGGCGGAAACCTTTAAAATGGTTTTTGCTCAATTTTTTTTTAAG
>JAMKCH010034052.1:0-29526 GCA_023653785.1 Ophioderma brevispina | reverse complement strand
TGTAACTGGTCTTAAAGGCACTATCAGTGATTTACTAAATCAAAAAATCATCAAAAATCAGATTTTTGCATGGGTGTAACAAGTATAGGTATCCTAATATACTCTGCAAATGATAAGGCCAGAAACAACCCAATAAGGGCAAAATCGGAAATTTTAAGTCATTACTATCCCTACGGACAATTACTACAACACGTAATTGAATGGAGAATCGTATCTTGGAACACTGCCGTTTTCTTCCTTTTCTGCCAATTCTTCAGTTGGAAAAAAGTAACTTATGGGCTCAACTGGAATTTTGACCTGGGATGCTATCTTCAAATGAGAATTGGGGTTTTCAACAAACACGAGGCATGATATTGTGACTGATTGTATATGATTATGTAAGAGTTAGGATTAAAACACTTAATGTGAATTACAGAATTTACAGTGAGATGTTGTCCACATATTTGAGATACAGTCACAGTCAAACACAACTTGTATTCCCGGAAGACTTAGAAAATCATACTCATCTCTGATATTTGAAAATTATCTTGTCTGTCATCGCAGTTTGTGAATGGGGCCAAAGGTCATACAAGGTCACAAACATGTCACCCTACCCCGCCCTCTCCTTTCCACCAAGTTACATCATCGTAGCCCTTACAGAACTCATACGGCATGCAATGTATTAAGGGTCAACATTTTGACCACAGACACACACAGATACACAGACACACACACAGATACACAGACACACATACACACAGACATACGACCAGAGTAATCCCTATGTGCCTTCTGTAATTCTTGCAGACGACACAAAAATGGATGTCTATTATCAGAAAGAGACACATCATTTTTTTTGTGTCGCCGGCAAGGTTTTGCAGGAGGCACATACCAATCCAAATTCTGTATGTCCATCTGTGTATGTGTGTGTTAAAATTTTGGTTAACCTTTTAAAATTGCTTGTGTGTGAACACCTTAACTCTGATTGGCCCAAACTCAGCTTGTAGGTCAACCATAGAAAGTTGCATGTCATAATAGGGTTAAAGGTCGCATACCAAAGGTCAAAGGTCATTAGAGGCCAACTTGTGCAGGAAGTGAAGGAAAGGTGGGTCGGGAAAGCAGGCGACACTAGAGGTTTGAGAACCGCTTGTTAGCCTGAGTATTCTGAGCTCACTCTTCTGAACACTCATTTTGCAAATATGGTGCTGATTGTGTATGTGAGGTTGGATGGACAGCTTCATTGTAGCGGTTGTGCCCTTCAACATGACAGTGCCTATGTCATGTCTTGAACTTCAGCAAAATGTTGATCGGGTATAGTGATCTCTTCACTTTAAATACATACCATGCTCTACTTTGATTACCACCAAAAGGTGGGATTTATTCGGTTGTTATCGTTCCACGCGTAAAAGTAAACCAAATGTACTCTTGCGTTGTCTTCAACCTACATTATTCCATATCAGTTTGCACTTTTATGATGACCGTCTATTTGGTGGTAATCAAAGTATAGTCTATTATGGCTTCGCTTGCTCATGAACATAACGGTTGATGCCAAAGGAGCACAAGTTGGTAGAATCTCAACTAAACAAGGTTGTCCTTGCATGTCTGTGTCATGCAGAATTTTATTTGCTTACCAGAATTTTCAGTGAATGGCAACATGTGTGTAAGTTAATTTACTTGAACATGCTTTTCATTTTGTCCTTTTATAGGCTGTAGACTTGCGTAAGACGTGCAATTGTCCACCGTTACCGAACAGGGACCCAATGGTTTCAGTATATACTCCCAAAAGTTAGAGCAAAAGCTGTCTGTAGCGGGTTCCCACAAGGGAGTCCTCAAAGGAGTCTAGCCGCAGCCGTCAGTGCAGAAGACTAACAGTTTTCAGAATCTTCATGTGTCTTACATATTTCGATGCTCTGCATTTTTTTACTACTTTTGATGAGACCCAGTGACAGGCTGATAATCGATCAAAGCAGGCCGTTGACTGTGAAGGCTGCCAATACCCGTAATCGATTTCCATATCCGTTCATCACATTCCGTTTGGAGCTTCTGCGGTATGGGAATATGCATGCTTCGACCGCACAGGGACATAACAATGTCCCCATAATGCATGGATCCGGCCTCGTCCTTCCACTTACAATGGTATCGCCTGGTTTCAATTTTGTCCGTAAGATGTACCGTTCCCGAAATCTACCTTTATTCCCTAAGTTAGTTTTGTTTGTGACTGGATCAACACCAGAAAGTGACCCGGGGCAGTGCCAGGGGGTGGGGGCAGTCGCCCCTATGATAATTTCAAATTCATAAAATGTTAAGCAATGTGTTAAAATAGGGTTTTTATTGCATTAAAATTAGGTTTTTTACCTATACGGTTTATTCATTTACTGTTTGCCCCCTCCACAGGATTTTAGCACCTGGTACTGCCCCTGAATTGAGTGAACCTGTGCCTATTATATTTAAGGGCAGTGTTAACCCTAAGCGTTTTTTTGTTGTACAAAAACCACAATTTTGATTTTTGCACCATTTTAAATATTAACCTGTGTTCTATCATTACCGACAATGGTTATCCAAGGCAACAATCCTGGCTTTATTATTTTGCCGATTTAAACCAGCTATTTTGACCATTTAAAGTCAACAAAACCACATTTGTGCTTACTTAACGGCGGGAATTTAAGCTCATTTTCACGCGTCGGCGCAAGGCGCATCATCACGTCGCGGGGTGAATTTTTGCTGCGTAATGAAAGCGGTGCGCGTGCTTTCATGTACTTTTGCGCGAACACAACTTGAAAAAACGAAAAACAAATATGAAAATGTAAACAAAGCGCTATTAGACCAGATGAAATTATTACAATTCTTCTTGATTTCTGGAGGTGGAAACAAAAGATGTTGATTCAATAGTGCATAAAGATGTATTCATCACTTAACACAACATACTTCTCAATTTTTGAAGTTCAAGATAAAGTTATTTGAAAAGAGACAGCTTGAAAAATGGCGTGAAAGTCCTTTTTTACTAAAACAAGATTTTCTTTCTCATGTTCCGATTTCCGCAAAATTGGCAAATTTTTCAGGCAAGATAACGCCCAAAATCTTTAGTACAGGTAGGTTTTACCTTTCCTACGATAGCAATCGTTCCTTCTCTAGGGACGGTTTTTCTCAATTTTTCATTTTTCGATTTTTAACTAAAGATATTCTCCATATATACCAAATTTTGGAAAAGAAAGGTAAAAATCACACTTTTTTTGGACATTTTTCTTATATTCCGAAAAGTAAGCTCTATTTAAAAAATGAAAAGAACACGTCCCTAGACAATTTGTCTTGTTCTAAAAAAATAACATAAGAATCAAATGTAAATGGTCAATTGTTTTGGTAGAACTGTCTGAAAATTTTGGGGCCAAAATCATGTTTTTTTAGTATTTTCCTCAAAATAACAGAAGTTTACATGAATCTGATGCCATCATCGGGTTCATCGTTCAATTTTCTTTCTAGAAATTATACTTTACATACAATAATCAAATATTTGCCAAGTTCAAACCAAAATAGATACTCGGAAACTCAAGGTTAACACTACCCTTAAGTGAAAGCAATTGGGGCCTTCCCGGTTGGGGCTCTCTGATAGCAGCTTTTAATACATCATTTAGGATACCATTCACCTCAACAAACACAAAAATTAGTTTATGAAGACATACGCCTAACATTAAGCAAATAACATGGTGGGCCAATCTATTATGAAAACATAAAAAGCACGTAATTTTCTCAAATGGCTGCCTTTGTGTCCATTTTTTTTTTTGTTTTTTTAAGTTTGAGTGATAAAGATTCTGAAAAGTCGCAGGCAAAAAAGGGTTGGGAAACCATGCATTAAGGGAATACCAATGAGTCCATACGTTCTGTATTTTATATGGAAACTAATGTAAGAATGCAATTTTATTTTTTCAACCTAATACACATGATTCGAAGGGCCACAAATACTTTAAAAATTTCTGCTCTCAAACCGCCAAATAGCCGAATGTATAATACCATATTTGGCCTGATATCAATTTGACCTCTATCAGCAAGATCAATTTTTAAGCTACCACTTTGATTGGGTTAATGATGCAGAAACATAACTCTCACTCAATTTATCTTTCCCTTTCCTTGGTCAGTGGCTCTTAATGGTTCTTCAGGTGATTAATTGCCTGAAGAACCATTTAAGAGCTATTGACAAAGCTAGAGCATGTTTTATGGGAATTCTGACATTCACACAATGACTATCAAAATCATATGATTTGCTCTCTAAAGAGAGTCTTTAACAACAAAGTGTGTTATGTCATTTGCTTAACTTTTTTCTTAAGGTCTGATTCAGAGATTTCGAATATTAATTTTTTTGTGTAATAATGAAAACTAGTTCCACTAGAACTAAAGATATAACCTAAAATGCTCAATTCCGAAATTTGAGATGAATGGGATTTTTCGTTTTGATGCAGTAAACATTTATGTGTATCATTAACAGTCCCCGTATGATACTGTGTAACACAAAATTCCGGTCCGGAATTTTATAACAAAGTTGTGATTTTATATATGAAGGAATTCGATTAAGATTAGCAAATCACACAGTGATTATTATTTGGACAAGCATTATTACATGCAAAAAACACGATTTTTTGGAGATTGAGGGCGCCCTCCTCAGGAAATCTCTGAGTCGGCCTTTAAAAGCAGTTAGGCCAAGTAAAAAAACTTAATGTTATCGTCTCGCGAGCCAATGCGTTTTGGCTGACGCATCAAAAAAAGTTTTTGTTTTTTTATTAATTTCTGTTTTTTTCTCGAAAATTCATTGAAAATCGGAGTAAATTTCACATTTTAGTTCGCTAAATTTGTTAAGTTAGTAGGAGAATTGCCTTTTGGAAGCAAAACACATACATGTGATGTCTGAAGAAAAAGTAAGTCAAATTTGGGCAGTTTGTTGCCTTTTGGAAAAGGGCAAGATAGAACAGAGTGGAGACGGAAATGAAAAAAAAAAAAAAAAACGGAAAAAAGAAGACTTTTTCAAAAAAAGGTAGGAAGAAGAAAAAAGTTTGTTGTTTTTTACTTGGTACTGAACAGAGAATTTGAGGGAAATTAATTGTGATGCATTGTCAGTTACTAACCTTGCTGGCCAGCCCCACAACAATAAAAAAAAATAGTTTGATTGACAACGGCTGCCTGCTTGGAAATCCACCCAGACCAACCACGCTGGGCAGTGCCCCCCTCTCCCCCTTCACAATCGGGCCTAATACGGTGGTGGATTTGAAGTGTGGGATAGGAATTTTGGTAAAAAAAAATTGATGTCCGCGTAGGAAACCCAGGATCCACGTATTGATCTGGTTTTTTTTTTCAGTATGTTCTCAAGTTTGTTACAAGTCAGATGAATGGCTCAAATTTCCAGTTGGGCACTTGACAACAATCGCCATTTATGTGGCCTACACCTAACCAAAACTTTTACAAGCAACAAATAGTAACGTGGTCATTCGATCAAAATTCAACATATGCGTTTTTGGGATATGTTTGATTTCCTAATTCATGAGTCCATATTCTTGTGTGCATAGTATTTACTAACACAGTGTAATACAGTGTGCTCTGGGAGAAATAATGTAGTTATGTATTATAGCTCACTATAAAATAAAAATTGAAAGATTGAAAAACAGATCTGGTACCAAATTTTTTTTAAAAATGGAATATTGTAATGATAGCTGCAGGGTGTCCCAAAAGTGACTCTGCCACTGGTTATGTTTGAGTGCACAAAATTGTAATCTTACTTTCAGCACCCTGGGGTACTTATATTTTTTTAATTGATCAAATATTTTTTAATCGATCAAATAAAACCAGTTACGTTGCATTGTGTTCCAAATTCCTAATGCAAAGTTGAAGAACAGATAAAAAATATATGCATTTGAAATGTACTGCATGCATCCATTTTCTCTTTTTGAATGAATATTAATCAAATTTGCTTGGGAGGTTGAAGCACAATGTGACAGATGTGGTCAATGGTTCCCCTGATGAATTCAGCAGACCTTTACAGAACGTGAGAAGTTGCAATTCATTCTGTATAAGTCTGCTGAATTCATCAGGGTGACAAGTGACCGAGGGTCAGTAAATGGGGCTTATTTTATTAAACGAAACTGGCTCCAGTCGCCCATTTGGATACACGCTTATTCCGTGATCGTTACATTTACACTATGACGGAAGAAAGCGTTTGTCCCAAGGGGGCGCACTGCAGCCCGTGTTCGTTTCGTCGAATATAATAAGCCCTCAAATGGCCATACCCCAATGTGACCTGGGAGGTAAAACTCAAAACTAAAAAAAAATTGGCGACATTCTTCTCAGGTTCCTAAATAGCATTTTTTTAGTTCTGTTCGAATTTATTTGCTTAATTAGTAAAGAATATATTTTACAAAAGGATTTAGAGGTCTGTAGTGTCTTATTTTTGTTGCTGCCACAAATTTCATTTCTGGGGGAACTTCTTTACATTTGATGTTGGGGGAAAGGGTGGTTTTGGGAAGATTTTGGCAAAAATTAGTGGAGGGGTACCTATCCATTGATCCTTCAAAAATGAAAATAACCCCTGATGAAGAATTTAAAAGGGAGATATCGAATTCAAGCCACTATCTTTGATACATATGCAAGGGATTGGGGGTTAAGGTCTGTGGGATTTGTCATTGAGCTGAGTGAGTGATAATAAAGGTTAAGACAACTCAACACAATTGTGTATATCGTGTCAGGGTTGGCGATTTTTTGATTTTTTTTAAAAAAAATCAAAAAAAAATCGGATTTTTTTTGATTTAAATCAGATTTTTTTTATTTAATCGGCTTTTTTGATTTTTTAAAGCTTTCATAATAGGGAAATTCACCCAGAATTCTTTCAAAACTGGCAAATACAACCCGAATATTATATAGTACTTTCCCTGGAATAAAGAGTAGTAATAAATTAACATGAAACATAGCCTGAAGAGGTTGTGGACGTATTTTGGAATTATGCCCAATTCAAAATATTTATTTCGGGAACTAAAAAAATGAAATTCTTTCAAAATCATGCTGGTTATTCTCTATTTTTTCTGAAAGAAATCCCCAATAAATATTGGATATTAGGATTTAACTCTCACATTAAATCACCGTAAACATAAAAACTTACCTCGAGAAGTCCCAGTTTTATTTCAATATTATCACAGGAAAATCCCAAGTGGCAGTCAGAATTGGAAATTCCCCCAGGGAAGTCCCGTTATATTGCAATATTCTCACAGGAAAATCCCCAGTGGCAGTCAGCATTGGAAATTCCCGTCAATGACCACTTAACATTGGAATCCAAATAAATATACTTGCTAAAAACACTATGTTAGGCATGACTGGGGATGATTAAATTGTTACATCAACTGGCTGTGGCTTTACATGAGATTGTGCGTATTCTGAGGAATTTTGTTCTCAAGATTATCCAACTTAAAAAAAAGGTCTCCAGTGAAACGTTATTGACATGTGGGGCATTATTAGGTCAAATATGGTACGGTAATATGTAAATATGTTTCCCTAGATCTACAAGAAAACTTTGAATTCGATTACAAAAAGAAAACTAAAGAAACTTTAATTTTAGATCACAACATCACGGTTTCAATAATGATTAGTTTTCAAACATAAAATTGTGTCATTGTTAACCATGTAGAGGGTATCTGGATGCTGAAAAGTGGTTTTAAATCTTTGATTTGTAAAAGTAGATGGATGTAAAGTATGTTAAAAAATTGTCTCTTAACAAATTATTTTGTCAATTATGGTTTTCCAAAAAAACGTGTTTAAATCAGTGATTTTAAAAAAAAAATCATTTTGATTTAAATCGGATGAAAGTCACTGATTTAAATCAACATGATTAAACGGCCAACCCTGTTCGTGTCGATTACGTTTTAAAAACATCAAAATCTTATAAAACATACACCACAATAAAGTTCAAGTCACACATTTTTAAAATTTAAAAAAAAAAGTATTTAACAAATCAGCTCCTTCAGGAAATTTATCACTGAAGAGGCCTAATATCTTAAAATAAATGTTTTAACATCTGGGGACACTAATTCTTTTCTATGAATAAGAGCCTATCAATGCACTCAAGTACTAACAGTTTCCACAGAAAGAGCACAATCGCAGGAATACACCGAGGGAATGGCCTCACATCTAAGCAAATGACTATGGGTCATTATAAGTCTGACCAATTTTACCATCGCGCTTAAATACAATCTCGTCCCTTTCGTCCAATCAAACCTGAATTACCAACAGCTCCAAACGTTTGAAAGGCATGCATTTGATTATGAGGAAATGAATCCCACAGCATTGCCACCTATTTTCTGAATAGCGATTAACTGAGCATTAAAATCGTAAAGGGGATGTCCGCGGTATATATTTTATTACCAGGGCTTCTTTCGCCAAGACATTTTGGTTGTTTACCAATTAATATTTCATAACTTCATTGAAGAAAGGTCAGTCATGGTTTGACGTGTGGCATGGAAAAATGACACACAAACAAGACATCAAGCGTGTCAAGTAGTAAAAACACTGTTAAGCAATTTGAAATTGTAATACATAGTGTTCCATGGCTGGAATTTTAATTTAGTCCTTCCCTGGAGCTGGCCAACGCACAAAATGTTTAAGACAAAGTAGCTGGACAGAATTCAAACGGCACATCCGATTACAAGCACGGTGCTCTTACCCAATGAGCAAACCAAGCCAGGTGTAGCAACGAGTGATTGATTAAATTATATGGTAGAAGTCTAAGAGGTGTCTATCTGCGTGTTTCTACTGAGCAGTGATTTTCGGTAAATACAGCAAATGCCGCTCATGCCAGGTGACGACCTTCAGTAGAAAAACGACTGGTCACAAAATTTTTGTGTCTTCCCCTTTTCTGCTCACCGTGATCCACCTAAATATTGTTATTTTCGGAATATTAGCCACGGCTTATACACTGTTTTCAAGGGCTTAAAAGGACGCTGCGGCTTATACGTTGATGTTTAAGTTTAAAACCACAAGCGAGTAACTAAAAAAATAACACGCACCGACAATCTGAAGACTAGTGGTCCCTCATCTTCTTGTTGAGGACACTTAGTCTTCAGATGACGTCTCAAAATACCAGATGACGACTGCATTAGAAACATGCTGCGCACAAATTTTCCTCAGAGACCGGAAATTGAGAGCTGATGGATCACGGTTGCTCCCCCCACATTTCCTTGCGCATGACCTGAAGCGTCCTGATGTCACCTGGTTAAATGGCGAAAATACCACATATGAGTGATGATGCGGCTTTTTACCCTCAGTAGAAACATGGCCATGTGACGATAGACGGATCATGAAAATCCGGAAAATAGCGGGCGATAAATACCGGGTGATACCTTATGCTTGGTAGAAACATGCTGAATCACTTTCCTAGCAGAAAGCATCAGAACAGTATTTACGTATATGAAATTCACAATGATTAGAAATTTTAACTACTTAGTTGTCCAGGTAGACGAGGATGAATTTCAATTAATCTTTCCCGGGAGGTTGGCCAGTGCAGGAATCCAGCCAAATGCACATCAGTTTTTTAAACACTTTTGTGCACTGGCCAGCTTCAAGGAAAGATTCTTAAAAAATCATTGTAGTGGAAGCTACACAATAAAATTGTGATTAAAATATCCCGAGGTACAGTAATTCCCCTCCATGCGGCCCTTTCATGGCAAAAGGGCGTAACTCGAATTACATCCTTTTGCCTTGAAAGGGTCATCCTGCAAAACAATGCATTATGGAATACTTATTTAAAAAATATTTTTAACATTATTTAGGCTCAACATTTAAAAAGAAAAATGTATCCCATAATGCATTGATATTGCAGGGTGTAACTCAAGTTACGCCCTTTTGCCATGAAAGGGCGACATGGGCAACAATCCGAAATCAAAATGGCAGTCGTTAAGAGTGGCGAGTGCTCCATCTATTTCTTCTTTGACACAACCTGAATTTAATTATAAAATCCATAAGTACCTGTAATTTCTTTGAGCAAGGATGCAATCAATTCTTAAATTGTGCAATCTAGACCATGTAAGTGCAACAAAGTCGTATTTGCATATTTGTCATTTTTTTGCCGAAAAAGCGGTTTTGTGTTCAAATTTTGTTTTGATTGTCTTTAAAGTCTTCTTTCTTTCATAAAAATGTTTGTACTTTGATTTGAGACTGGCACTATAGCTTGAGTGTTTTTTACCTCTATTTATTACATCAAGCAAAAACTAAATTTGATCCAAAATGTCAGGTGCAACTTTATTGTACTTACACAATGAGATATCGCGCCCAAAAATTAATCCTTTGCAATTTAACGTACATTGATACAAAAAGAACTACAATGCTGATATGCAGTGCTTAAAGGTGCGTGTTCCGATCGTGTTTGGGGCCCCCTGATTTACCTGGTAGTATCGATTTTGATATCAGATGAAAGGCCGTATTTTTCTCATTGTCGTCCCGAAATATAAGCCCTCAAATCCATTTCAATCCCAAGATGGCGAGATATGAACGAAAAACTGCTGTTTTAGTGGTTAACCATCAAAATTAGCACAGTATTGAATAGGGCTTTGCAATATGCATTATTGCTTCAATCATCAAAACTGCAAGTTTGTTTCCCATGGTACTTGATGGGTGTATGTGCAAGTGCCAGCAAGCTTTCATATCAAGTAGAGAACACAATAGACATGGATCGGAACAAGCACCTTTAATGTTGTGTAGGTAAGATTCTGCTCTTAGTGTGGTTCTAGGCCAAAACAATGTAATCATATTAGTATTGGTGTATCTAAGTGCTCTATTGCAAATGAGGTGAGCACATGTCTATGCAAATGAGGCAAGTACACATCTGTACAAATAATGCAAGTACATGTTTATGCAAATACGTCTATGCTCTGTGAAAAGGTACATTGTGTAGACACTCCAATGCATGTCTACATAGATCTGGATTACAGAAGTACCACATTGAAGCCTATCTGGTGCCTTGTGTGGAAAAGCCCCATTATCATAATTCCGCGCATGACATGTTATTTTCCACAATTGCGGATTTTCCCGGGCCCTACCATTATGGCATGGGAAAGTTTTTCAAAAAATCCCCATGCCTCAAGACCAAATGCAAACCAATCATGACACTGGCTGTGCATTTAACTGACTACATATGGGATAACAGCAGCTCGGAACCCTTCCCATCAAGCACAGGGCCATCGGAACCTGGAGCTCCAAATGCATGGAGTAGAATGCACTATCTTCAAGTTGTTTTATCCTGAGATAAGAACAGAAAAGTACTTCCAGTCAGTGGCGTAGCCAGGTGGGGGCAAAGGGGGGCAGAGTGCCCCCTCTGAAAAAAATCTTGAGGGGAAATCAGGAAATAAAATATGGATATTCAAGTTAAATCGGCCCCTTTCGAATTCTTTTGCCCTGCAACCGGGAAATTTTTGCTTGTGATCGGGATATTTGTTGCACCTACCGGGAAATTGCCCCCTCGGAACCACCGGGCTGGCTACCCGCCTGCTTCCAGTGGTAATAAAATCTCAAGTTTGATGGTGTGCAAGGTGGGGGTCGAGGCTGAGGATTGGGTGGTGCCCCTTTAAGGACCACAAAACATTTTATGATCATGATAAAAATTCCTATTAAGTACTAGTGCTTTGTGGGCTAAAATGACTAAAGTCCGGTTTTTATGTGTTGAGAATAGGATTTTTGTGGGATCACATGACCTTATTGAGGTGAATTGTGGGATGGAATCAATACACAATCTGTAAAATGACAAAGGTGTTTGGGCTGTAAAGCTTCACTCACAACAAGAGTCAAGAAAAAAAATGATACAAAAATGGTAAAAAATTAAAAAAAAAAAAAATAAATAATTTATAGTGTTGTGTGGTCGTCTTTAAACGCGCAAGTGTTATGTCAAAAACATTCACTATCAGTGATTTGGCAAATAAGATTTTGTAGATCGTAACAAGTATAGCTATCTTAAACACACCCTGCAAGTGGATTATAGGACCAGAAGCAACTAATAAGGAAAAAAGTAGAGGTTTTACTCATCTCCGTACGGACACTTCTGCAACACATTTTGGCCAATTCATATTTCGAACAATGTGGTTCTTCCTTTTCCGACAATTTTCCAGTTGCCCAAAAAAAATAACGTGTGAGCATTCTATAGACGATCCTTCACTTTAAACCATTCCTGCAAATTTAAAATATTAACTCTTTCGGCGAGAATCACTGATAGTCTTAATGCTGCGGCCATTGTATATCGCACCGACATCCTGACTGAGGAACTTGAAGATAAATGACACTACAGTACCACCAAGATGATAAAAAGTTCAAATTACTTTTTTACGTACTCTACTGCCCAAAGTTGTGTAAATTTAGCCAACTCTTAAAAGCAAGATGCTTAAAAAAAAAGCTACAAAATAAGCACAATTACAAGCAATCAAAACAAGAAAACCAAATTACTTCAAATAAAATGATTGTATTATAATTATGTGAATGTCATATATTATGTGAATGTACAAGTCCTCCAATACCCAAACAATGAGATATTACAAGGAGTCCAGAAATGATACGTCTGACCAGAGCATGAAATAAACATTAGCTACAGTACAGCCACGTGAAGGCACATACATGTACTGCTTTTACACTAGTGTATGGGGGAGTCCACATGGACCCAGAGCCATGTTTTACACTTCCAACAGCAAAGTGGATCAGTTGGGTGTTTTTTTTGTTTGTTTTTTTTTTTTTAAAAAAAGTGGGGGGGGGGGAGGTCCACATAGCCCCCCCCCCCCCCCCCACCAACACCAGTGGAGTACACAAGATCTAAATACACTTAAAGGATGACTCAGAGATTTCAAAAAATTTTTTTTTTTTGATTTTTTTGTATAGAAATTCAAAATAGTTATCAGAACTAAAGTAGTAACCTAAAATGCGAATTCCAAAGTGAGAGATGAATCAGATTTTCCGTTTCATGCAGTAAAACCATTTATGCATAACAGTGCCATAGAGATCCCATGTCTAACAAAAATTCGGATCCGGAATATAACAAAGTTGTGATTTTCTATATAAAGGGGACTTCAATTTGAACTGGTTATTTCACACAATTAGTATGACAAGCGTGTGGTAGATGAAAAACACTATTTGTTGAAAATTTCGTGGCGCTCCATTGGAAATCTCTGAGTCAGCCTTTTAAAGTGTTAATAAGGACCATAATTAGATTTTCATTTTATATGCATGTACAAAACCTAAAATGACACCATCTTCCTTACAAGTATTTCTGACGGCTCAGAAATACAAAATTGACTGCTCATGAGGAAATGGTGCCAAACAACTACCCGAGGTGAATGGATAATCAGGGGAAGATCCAGGATTAAAAACGTCAAAATTAACGGGGGGCGAAACTTGCCAAATGGGCTGATTGCAAGAGTTTGCAGAATTAGTGGGAGGCGCGCACCCCCCTTTTTCCCCGTTTCCCCTCTAGATCCCATGCCTGGATATGGTGGGCCTAATAGGTTCTGTTGACTTTTGATCTCGGCAAAATAGTAGGCACCACAGACTCCAGTACTGACGGAGGTATTTTGACATCATTTTACGAATATAGAGCAGTCAGCAGTATTGATAATTATAGCAAGATTGTCAGTTCTAATTAGCAGGACAGCCTTGACAAGGTAACCTGTGATTTCATCTGGATAGTATGCCTGCAACTAAAGCTATGCATGTGCATTCCACACCATGCAGTGCTTTTACGCTGTGACCTTTCTTCAATACTGAATGGAATAAAATAAAAAATCACCAAGCATTGCTATAAAAAAGCATGCACAGATAGGGCTAGCTATAACTTCCCTTTTTTACTTCCTGAATGGTCCCATGTCGTTAACCCCTGCGGTCTTCCAACTGTGACTCAGTAAAGGTGCAACAAGAGATTTCGCACATCAGTTGTCTTTAAAAGATTGAAAGCTATGAGTTTGTAATTACTTCTTCCGTACAAAAATTGTTGAAATTCTAAATGGTATGGGATGCAACAATACAAATTGAAATCAACTAGGTATTAAATATATATGCAATCAAAACCAGTTTTCAATTTTAAGACCGTGGCCAAATATAAGTAAGAAATATACTGAGTATCTAATCTTTAGGTGTTGAGAATAGGATTTTTGTGGGTCACAGACTTATGAGGTGGATTGTGGATGGAATCAATACACAATCTGTAAAATGACAAAGGTGTTTGGGCTGTAAAGCTTCACTCACAACAAGAGTCAAGAAAAAAAATGATACAAAAATGGTAAAAAATTAAAAAAAAAAAAAATAAATAATTTATAGTGTTGTGTGGTCGTCTTTAAACGCGCAAGTGTTATGTCAAAAACATTCACTATCAGTGATTTGGCAAATAAGATTTTGTAGATCGTAACAAGTATAGCTATCTTAAACACACCCTGCAAGTGGATTATAGGACCAGAAGCAACTAATAAGGAAAAAAGTAGAGGTTTTACTCATCTCCGTACGGACACTTCTGCAACACATTTTGGCCAATTCATATTTCGAACAATGTGGTTCTTCCTTTTCCGACAATTTTCCAGTTGCCCAAAAAAAATAACGTGTGAGCATTCTATAGACGATCCTTCACTTTAAACCATTCCTGCAAATTTAAAATATTAACTCTTTCGGCGAGAATCACTGATAGTCTTAATGCTGCGGCCATTGTATATCGCACCGACATCCTGACTGAGGAACTTGAAGATAAATGACACTACAGTACCACCAAGATGATAAAAAGTTCAAATTACTTTTTTACGTACTCTACTGCCCAAAGTTGTGTAAATTTAGCCAACTCTTAAAAGCAAGATGCTTAAAAAAAAAGCTACAAAATAAGCACAATTACAAGCAATCAAAACAAGAAAACCAAATTACTTCAAATAAAATGATTGTATTATAATTATGTGAATGTCATATATTATGTGAATGTACAAGTCCTCCAATACCCAAACAATGAGATATTACAAGGAGTCCAGAAATGATACGTCTGACCAGAGCATGAAATAAACATTAGCTACAGTACAGCCACGTGAAGGCACATACATGTACTGCTTTTACACTAGTGTATGGGGGAGTCCACATGGACCCAGAGCCATGTTTTACACTTCCAACAGCAAAGTGGATCAGTTGGGTGTTTTTTTTGTTTGTTTTTTTTTTTTTAAAAAAAGTGGGGGGGGGGGAGGTCCACATAGCCCCCCCCCCCCCCCCCACCAACACCAGTGGAGTACACAAGATCTAATACACTTAAAGGATGACTCAGAGATTTCAAAAAATTTTTTTTTTTTGATTTTTTTGTATAGAAATTCAAAATAGTTATCAGAACTAAAGTAGTAACCTAAAATGCGAATTCCAAAGTGAGAGATGAATCAGATTTTCCGTTTCATGCAGTAAAACCATTTATGCATAACAGTGCCATAGAGATCCCATGTCTAACAAAAATTCGGATCCGGAATATAACAAAGTTGTGATTTTCTATATAAAGGGGACTTCAATTTGAACTGGTTATTTCACACAATTAGTATGACAAGCGTGTGGTAGATGAAAAACACTATTTGTTGAAAATTTCGTGGCGCTCCATTGGAAATCTCTGAGTCAGCCTTTTAAAGTGTTAATAAGGACCATAATTAGATTTTCATTTTATATGCATGTACAAAACCTAAAATGACACCATCTTCCTTACAAGTATTTCTGACGGCTCAGAAATACAAAATTGACTGCTCATGAGGAAATGGTGCCAAACAACTACCCGAGGTGAATGGATAATCAGGGGAAGATCCAGGATTAAAAACGTCAAAATTAACGGGGGGCGAAACTTGCCAAATGGGCTGATTGCAAGAGTTTGCAGAATTAGTGGGAGGCGCGCACCCCCCTTTTTCCCCGTTTCCCCTCTAGATCCCATGCCTGGATATGGTGGGCCTAATAGGTTCTGTTGACTTTTGATCTCGGCAAAATAGTAGGCACCACAGACTCCAGTACTGACGGAGGTATTTTGACATCATTTTACGAATATAGAGCAGTCAGCAGTATTGATAATTATAGCAAGATTGTCAGTTCTAATTAGCAGGACAGCCTTGACAAGGTAACCTGTGATTTCATCTGGATAGTATGCCTGCAACTAAAGCTATGCATGTGCATTCCACACCATGCAGTGCTTTTACGCTGTGACCTTTCTTCAATACTGAATGGAATAAAATAAAAAATCACCAAGCATTGCTATAAAAAAGCATGCACAGATAGGGCTAGCTATAACTTCCCTTTTTTACTTCCTGAATGGTCCCATGTCGTTAACCCCTGCGGTCTTCCAACTGTGACTCAGTAAAGGTGCAACAAGAGATTTCGCACATCAGTTGTCTTTAAAAGATTGAAAGCTATGAGTTTGTAATTACTTCTTCCGTACAAAAATTGTTGAAATTCTAAATGGTATGGGATGCAACAATACAAATTGAAATCAACTAGGTATTAAATATATATGCAATCAAAACCAGTTTTCAATTTTAAGACCGTGGCCAAATATAAGTAAGAAATATACTGAGTATCTAATCTTTAGATGACACAATATGGATGGGAGCTTCAGGCAGTGGCAGCCAAGAAATTCAAAATTTAAATTGGTCCGCCATTGGTTTAACTCTGAAAAGCAAAATTTGACTAAACTTCTAACTTTTTTATGTTGTCAATGAATATTTCTTATCCAAAAACCGTGGAGCAAGAGAATCAACTCCTCCCGTAATTGTAAAAAAAAATCAATGAATAACGGACGAGGTCATATAGGGGCCAAGGGCAACCAGAACCAAAAATGGATGAACCATATAGTGCAGGCGGGATGTTATTTCGTGCAGAAATTTTGTTAAAAGCAAATTGTTACTTGATTAACATCATTTGGAGTGTCATTTTAGATTATATATGTTCCCATTTTTTCAAAGGACTTAAAGTGGGTAAATCCAAGATGGCCGCCAAGGGTATTAATAGGGCTATTTCACCAAATACTTCAATTTAGTCCAGAAAGCAGGGGGATGGCCCCTGTGAGTCAATCATTTGGTTTGGAAGAACCGCCTGATTGTATTTTACCTGTTGCGAAGGAAATTGCTGGTATGGATTCTTTATATCCACCATTTTTCAAAATGGCCGCCATTCAAAATCCAATTTGTCTATTCCTATGAGACTATAGAGGCAAAATTCTGGTGCCTATACCCATGTTTTCAGGGGCAAGGAATATATTTAAGAACATTGATAACAACAATGGTAATTTGGTTGTGGCAGCCATCTTAATTTTCAAGTGGCCGCCCAAAATAGATTGTCTTACAAATACAGTCTGGGACAATAGTGTAGTACCTATATACAGAGGTTCCCTTCCAAACTATTACGGAGGTTCCCTTCAACAAATCAACAAACATGCAATTTAAAAGATAAGATACATGTCTTTGACCAAACCTATGATCTAACATTTTTTAGCTTCTCTATTTCAGAATGGCAGCCTATATGGCCACCTTCAAAGATCTTCAGCCAACAAAATAAAAGTATAGGATATATGCCTTTGACCAATTACACATCCATGACCTGGCATTTTGTTTTCGTAACCCTGTCCACGAAGAGTTACCAACCCCTCTATTTCTTGATGATTAAATGTAATGGTCAATTGACATTTTATGCTTCTTTTATCAAAACACCCACCCACAGGGAATAAGGTACCATGTGATCCCAAAATGTGGAGGGGTGGCAAGCACCATCCATTCGGAAGAGAAGTACCAACATGACTAATACAGTACGCCTGCATTAGTAAAATTACACACTTGATTTTGGCTACCAATGGATAGCTATGGCTTTCTTCTTATCAGTGATTCAAAATAAGTACCAACACGCAGTGTTGTTTTAGAATAGGGAACATTTATTTTTTCACCCAAAAAAAATTAGGATATCCGATGTTCATGTGTTTTGGTTTTTGTTTGTCCACATGATGGGTAATGATTAGTTTTAGGTACACAGAACAATTTAGTGCTATGTTTGTTAGTAAAATATTGCAAACATAAATTTCCCACCTTATATCCAGTATTTCCATACTTTCCATTACGTATGGCGTCATAGTGACGTCTTTATGGGAATGTTGTACTAATTTGGTATAATGGAAAGAAGAAACTCTCGAGCTCTCCTGTTAATACCAAATTTAGAGGAATCGGATGGTCAACAGAAAATTGAAGGCGGGTGGTAACCAACCTCTTCGGTGTAGTGTTTATCAAAAATGGGCAAAGGGAGGACATGTATAAAATTCAAGATGGCGTCAATATTGAGTTAGTAAGCAATCCCACGAGTGGACTATCTGCGACCCCTCCACAAATAGTTCGCTAGTGGAATAATCGCGCTCGGGATCATAAATAGTCCGCTAGTGGAATAATTGCGCACGGGGTGCGCAAAAAACTCCGTCATATAATGGGAAACGTGGATCATTTCCGCGCACGGGATCCGCAAATCGTCCGCTAGTGGAGTAATCGCGAACGGGATCCTCAAATAGTCCGCTAGTGGAATATTTGCGCACGGGTGCGCAAAAAAACTCCGTGCCCGATAAGGAAAACGGTGGAACATTTCCGCGCACGGGATCTTCAAATAGTCCGCTAGTGGACTAAATTGCGACGATACCGGGTGCGCAAAACTCCGTCCCTATTAAGGAAACGGTGATCATTTCCGCGCACGGGTCCTCAAATAGTCCGTAGTGGAGTAATCGCGCACGGGGATCCTCAAATAGCCGCTAGTGGAATAATGCGCACGGGTGCGTAAAAAACTCGTTACGGTGGATCTCTCAGCGCACGGGATCCTCAAATAGTCCGTTATTGGATTAGTCGCGCACGGGCTCCTAATATAGTCCGATAGTGGATTAATTGCGCACGGGACATCAAATAGCCACTGTCGGAGCATCCACGCACGTGGATCTTTCCGCGAACGGGATCCTCAAATAGTCCGATAGGGGATGTTTGCGCAGGGATCCTCAAATAGTCCACTGTAGAGCATCCGCGCACGTGGATCATTTCCGCGCACGGGATCCTCAAATAGGTCCGCTAGTGGAGTTTGCGCACGGGATCCTCAAATAGTCAACTGTAGAGCATCCGCGCACGTGGATCACTTCTGGCGCACGTGATTCTCAAATAGTCCGATAGTGGATCAGTGCGCACGGTATTCAAATAGTCCACTTGTCGGAGCATCCGCGCACGTGGATCATTCCGCGCACGGGATCCTCAAATAGTCCGAAAGTGCATCAGTGCCGCACGGGGATCCTCAAATAGTCCACTGTCGGAGCATCCGCGCACGTGGATCATTTCCGCGCCGGGATCCTCAAATAGTCCGATGTCGGATTGATGCGAACGGGATCCTCAACATAGTCCGATAGTTAGCAGTTGCGCACGGGATCCTCCAAATAGTCCATGTCGGAGCATCCGCGCACGTGGATCATTTCCGCCACGGGGATCCTCAAATAGTCCCATAGTGGATTGATCGCCTACGGGATCCTCAAATAGTCCGATAGGGGATCAGTGATCAACGGATCCTAAAATAGTCCACTGTCGGAGCTTCCGCGCACGTGGATCATTTCCGCGCACGGGATCTTCAAATAGTCCGATAGTGCATCAGTTGCGCACGGGATCCTCAAATAGTCCACTGCGGAGGCATCCGCACACGTGGATCATTCCGCGCACGAGGATCCTCAATAGTACGATGTTGGATTGATGCGCACGGGATCATCAAATGTCCGATAGGGATCAGTTGCGCACGGATCTCAAATAGTCCACTGTTCGGGGCATCCGCGCACTAAAAGAAAGGGATGGTTGGTGTTCAAATTCTCAGTTTATTTTCAGCTGCTCTCCAATTTCATTTTCTCCAATCTGAGCTGGTATTGCGACCGGAAATAACCTCCCATTCGCGTGGGTTATACATAGTGATTTTCCACAATGTCACCATCATTGCGAAGGTCTAATGCATCTACCCTACTCGCGCGCTCGTTGTATTCATGGTTTTGCGAAAAAAGCTTGCTACGCGGGATGTGTGCTCTTGTCTGTTAAGCGGGGGCATTTCGAGCTCAGGCTGCGGAAGCATTCCGAAGGAGATTGAGACTTGGAACGTGCCAAAAAGTGATACAGTAAAGCCCAATAAACACCCATAATCGGTTGCCTACATGGGGCCATCAGGAATAGCCCACATGATACCCATGTCCACCATGCCCATACAAAACCCACATGGGCCCCATGAGGCATAAACCCATCATGGGTTACCCATTTACAACCCACATGGGCCCATAGGAATAGCACACATAAAACCCATGCCCACTATAGCCCAGCGTATCCACACAAAACCCACATGGGCCCCCGCACGGCATTTTAGGGGTACAAAATAGCCTAATTTAAAATATCATAGGCGTGCCCCGGGCAGGAAATTTTTTGAGGGGGGCTGACTAAAGTGTGTTCGACCCATGAGAGCGAAGCGAGCGGAGGGACTAACGGGTGGGGTCCAGGGGCCCGCCTTAGGGCCCTTGGTGGGGTCCAGAGCTCTGAGGTTTAGCGGTTTTCAAGACATGAAAACGCCTTCCTTGCGTACTTCTCCGACAACTTTTGATCCGCATTTGCATGAAAAAAATCACTAAAAGTACCGTGTTCATCTTCTTTTTCTTCTCTTGCTCCTTTCTTTTCCGCTTTTTTTCTTTCTCCCTTCCTCTTTCTTCCTTCCCTTCGTTTTTTTGAGAACTTTGAGGGGGCTTTAGCCCCCAAAAGCCCCCCCCCCCAGCGTACGCCAGTGAATAGATTAATGCCCTTAATTCGTGTTTCCGTAGCAGTGAATGGTACACTGATTTAGAAATAATGTAAAACCTGTAAAAAAAACAGGTATTTGACTGGCAGCGGGACTCACGACAGGCAGAACGTAAAATAACTGGAGCCGTAAAAATACGAAACCATTGCAGGGAAGTAAAATAACGGCGTATAAATCTCAGCTGCAACGTATTGTGGTTTGACTTGTTCAAACATATTAAGAATAAACGTTTATTACAATCCTCTGACCAAATTTTACGTTGTAGCTAGGCATCATACAAACGTTGTATGTTTACGTACTACGTGGTGTAAAAAAAGTTATATTCAGGCAACAATTTGAGACAAAAGGCAATAAACAAGGGAAAAAGTGAGAAATAAATATTTAAAACATTACACTGTTTTATATGGTAATGTACACATTCTAATGTCACCAATTATGAATAAACTAAATACTTGTACCTTACATAGATTCGAACCAGGGCCTTAACATTACAAGTCCTAAACCGTATCCACTACACTACATGACTTTACTAATAGCAGATGCTAAAATTAAATATATATATATATATATATATATATATATATATATATATATATATATATATATATATTATGTGTACTACTTTTTTTCAAATTAAACTAAATATAATACAAAAATGAGGAAAAGAGTTTAAATATTTTTAAAAATGATAGGGAAAATAAGATTTTGCATTTCTGTAATGACGTTACTTACGACGTTATTTAACACATTTTATAGGTAAAACGATTTTCATAGTTCGTATTCTTACATTAAAAACAAGTAAATTACAAAAGAACGTAATATTACGGAAAATATAATAACAATCAGCGTATTAATACTACCTTTTTTTCCAAATGTGTAGTATTATTTTTTAGCCACTGTTTATTTACATTTTTCTGCTTCCAAATTGTAATTTTATGTTAGGTATAGGTATTAAAGCGTGAAAATTATTTAATAATTGGGTTTACCGGTTAATTTAAAAGGTAAAGTCTGGTAAAATTAGGAAACATTTTTAACAGTTTGTGGAGGAGAGTTGTTATTTTTTTATATATATATATGAATTAAAAACAGTGGCTGGTTGTTTCACCAAAAATCGATTATTACTAACAACTTTAGGCCCAGCATCAAGAAAAAAACTGGTTTGAGGTCATTTTTTATCTGAATGTTAACGAGGAATATGCCCTATGACTCTAAAATCACATGAAAGTAGGCCTATCTGCGGTTAAGGTTGAGCCATCCCACCTTGGTATTTACAGAAGACAAAGTTAATTCTTTCGCGAGTTGAATACTTTTTACGTTTTGCATAAAGATAAATAATTCACTTTCCCCGGATAATTAAAATGAACAGTTTTCCTAAAATCCAAGTCAATATGAAACCAACTCCCAAATCCAATCATTGTGAAACTTCAAAAGTTAGGCCTAATAGAATTCAAAATATTTTTAGGCTTCTGTTCTTTAAATCTCTACTAAACTCTGAAAAACACACGTTGAGTTCTTCTTTGTTGACAATAACGTAGGCCTATACACTTTCGGAAGATGAATATCTCAGTCAGGATCTCAGTTCCTATAGGACCATCGCTTCAAGCCTATACATGTATGAGATGTTATTCGGGTGTGGCTTGACCATAGAGTTAAGTAACCACGGGGTTTTCACTCCCGTTAGAGCCAGGGGGTCCATTGGACCCCACACTAGCTAAGGAACCACTTTCCCGACAGAGAATTTTTGCACGAAACTTTATTCCAATGTAAAGGGTCAGATTAGACAACACCACATCAGCAATAAAAAATTCAATTATTATTTGGGCTGCAAATTAGGGGCAAATCTTGGGCAAATGGGGCACAAAAGACGGAAAAATTCCCATGAGCTTCGCACTCTTCAAATCAAACTTGTGAAAAACTTATGTTATGTTGATATCTACTCTGAAGACGAAGAACCCAAATTGTGTTTAACAGATTGTTTTACATAAAACTTTAAACAATCCTGGACCCCCCCTCCACCTTGGTCACTTAAGTAATAAAAACTGAATTTAATAGGTCAAGTGAAGTGATGATTTACCTTAGCTCGCAAAATGGAAAATATCGGACCAGAGCGTCCTTGGTCATTGAAAAGTTTTTCAAAGAGCTACAAGGACCATGCATGGCTTTTTAAACACATGTCATAGTTTGAGGCGAGAGAATCGAGAAGTCGCTTTTGTAACAGCGGCACTCAATGATGTGCGCCCTACCATAAAAGTTACACTATGAAAACAACATTAAACAATATAAGAAGTGTATGAGTACATGTACTTATTGAGAGACATATAGACATAAGTAATCTGTTGGAATATCAACGATTGCATACACATGGGTACTTTCTGACTTCTTACATTCTTCGAACACACACTCCTATAGGCCCTACAAAACACTTTCACTACATTCACACATAACTCAATGGAGCTTTGGTAAATGGATGGAATAGCCCTTTACTGGGTAAATAAATGAATTGTAAATGATTTGAGAAACGGCCCTTAAAAGTTAACACTTAAGTGGGAAAAAAGGAGCGGGTGGACAAGAAAGGGGGAAGCGAGGGGGAGGATGACATGTGGAGAGGAACAGGGAAAGGAGATCGTAGGACATGATGAGACCAAGAGGTGGCCAGTTGAAGCCCGCCGGTGCGCGACTATACACTTAACGGGACATATTGGAGCCTGATCCCAGTGCGCGAAAATGATCCCACGTGCGCGGATGCTCTGACAGAGGACTATTTGAGGATCCGTGGACGGGAGGAAATGATCCACGTGCGCGGAATGCTCCAGACGGGGGATATTTGTGGATCACGTGAGCAATGATCCACTATCGGACTTAATGAGGATCCCGTGCGTAATTATTACACTAGAGGACTATTTGAGGATCCCGTGCGCAATTATCCCACTAGCAGACTATATTTAGGATCCCGTGCGCTGAAATGATCCACCGTGCATATAGAGAAGGAGTTTTCAGCGCCCCCCGTGCGCAATTATTCGACCAGTGGACTATTTGAGGACCCCTTGCGCGAATAATCCACTAGCGGACTATTTAAGGATTCCGTGCGCGATTACTCCACTTGCGGACTATTTGTGGATCACGTTTCCTGATAGGACGGAGTTTTGCGCACCCCATGACGGCAGTTATTCCACCAGTGGACTATTTGAGGATCCCGTGCGCGATTAATCCACTAGCGGACGATTTGAGGAACCCGTGCGCGGGAAAGATCCACGCGCGCGGATGCTCCGATAGTGGACTGTTTGAGGATCCCGTGCGCGCTTATTCCACTAGCGGACTATTTGTGGAGGGGTAGGCAGATAGTCCACTGGTGGATTAACGACATACATGCAATATGGCCACCTTAAAAGATATTAAAACACCTTGAAATTGTCATATCTAAAGTATTAGTTATATCATCAAACAATTATATGACAAAACTGGAAATCAGGTATGGGATTAACTTTTTTGTCATAAACAAACTCATATCTGCCAGTTTTGAACATGTTTTAAAATTCAAGATGTGTGACCAATATAGCAGGATACAGGGCAATTTAGTTTCAAAATTTCGAGGGTGACCATATTGGCCACTAAAATTATAGGCAGGGT
The DNA here is from genome assembly GCA_023653785.1 of Ophioderma brevispina. Lineage (NCBI taxonomy): Eukaryota > Metazoa > Echinodermata > Ophiuroidea > Amphilepidida > Ophiodermatidae > Ophioderma > Ophioderma brevispina. The sequence continues at coordinate 5,118 of JAMKCH010034052.1, read as the reverse complement.
AACAAAAACACAGTCAGATAAAGAGTTGTTTAATGTTCAAAGAGGGTCCTCGTCCTTCATGGATGATTAACTAAATATATCACAGATAAAAATTGCCATTTCTAGGTTTTAATGGTTCTTAGAAATGGTCATATTCGCAGTTCATATTAAATTTTAGATGTGAGTTTGTAATGGTCATAACATATATAGCCGTATTGTATTAACATGTGCCAATTGATCATAATTTTTAATGAAGTATGTCATTCATTAATTACTTAATTATGACAAGTTGAAATGTTAAACATCTTTTAAGGCAGCCAGATTGGCAGGTCATCTTCAATTGTCACAATGTTAACAAAACAGAGCCCCAGAAATATCCCATACATTAATTAGACGGTATCCATATTTTTTGCAGGAGGAAACCCCCTTTAGGCTATTTCTCTAATGGATCTTTCGCAGATAAATGTTAAATCAGAAACATAGGATAACACTAGGATGAGGATGTGAATTGTGATTCAGAGGTCATCTCTCTCCGTCTTGTGCAATTTGGTGTTTTCTAAATGAGTTTTACTCACAGATTGCTCCACAAACCCCCAAAATTGTTTTTTGGTATTCAATGTCTTATTGGATTTTCGACCACATTCGACCCCCCATAATGGACATCAAAAACTGAGAGTGCATAAACTTTCGAAATGTGGAAACACTATTGTATTCATATTAACCCTTCCTTGGTGGCATTTTAGAACTAATCTATTTACAATTGTGTCGAAACATGCAATTATGTGAAAGAATGTTTGTAGTGTGTAAACATATTTTACCAATGTTGAAACCTATCACTCTAACTCGCCCACCCACCCCCGTAACTTGGGCCTGGTGGTGGAAAAGAGAGGAAGTACATTACATTGCCACCGATCCCCGCCAAACAGATCCAATTACATATATGAAATAGGCATATATGAAAAAAAGTTGACAAAATTCTTAAATTACAATATGCCATCCTTCCTTCAATCAAGAAACGTGGAACCTGAGGCCCAATTTTCGTGGGAAAGAAAAGGGTTCTATCAACATAGCATTGTGCAAAGGAGTTGGTTTCACTCATGCCAAGTGTTTAATTTTATTTTTTAGGCACTGCCGTCATTCATGCCATCAAGAAACCTTTAATTAGGCTTCACAGCAACATGTTTTTTTTTTTTGGGGTTTGTCTGTTAAGAAGTAAAAACTTATGTTATCAAAGGATATTGATTCGTTTTATCCTGTTAATCCAAGTGATTTTGTACTTCGATATCATCATCAATGCACGGTGGATACCAAACCACTTCCATCCAGCCCAAAAACATCAGAGTGTAAACAATTTCATGATCCCCCTTTAAAACTTCTTAGCGATACGGGACACATAAGCAAAAAGTACTCGGTTTTATTGAGTAAAATACTTACCTGGTTGGGCCATTTTGAAACTTCATGATTACTGACACAATCAAATCACCACTGTTCTTAATCCAATGTTCATAATATTGGAATTCTTGGACTCTGAAAACGTAGTGTAGACAGCAGAGATTTTGCCTCTATGCGAATCAGAAACTGAGATACAGAAAAAATAATTTCGAAAGTGCGGCATATTGAAAAATAGCGGATATGCAGAGGCTACCACACCATCTTTCGGGTTTATAACAGGGTTAAAAATGTTTCAGATTGGTTCCAAACGAAACAATACCACAGGTGGAGGATCGGGGTGCATAATAACGGGTCCTCATAGTCTATCGTGATTAAATGCCAATAGCATTATTGGTAATTCCTTGATGGTGGACCCATCTTGAAATAGAAAATGGCGCCCAGAAAGAACTTCATAGCACAGAGTAGAGTAGGTAGTGTGTTTTGTGAGCATAAATTTGATTAAAAGTGGTGTTTTCATCAAAGGTAACTTCGGAACACCTTGATCACTTCCATAAATTTTCGTAATCTGTGTTGAAAACAGTACAATTTACCGCTTGGGCGGACCATCTTGAATTTGACACTCTTAATGACCTTTCCAAAAAAAATGGAAACTATTATTAGAAACATGATGTATCTAAAAGATAATTAATCACAACAAATTTCACTTTGAACAAAAAATTCTCACGGAAGTTTGATTGACCGACCAAAGTCTGCACTAATATCACGTGCCCAAATCCAGTGGCATCTAGATTGGTAACTGGGGGCCAAGTGTCGCATCTACACCGAGAGGAAATGGATGGGGGTTACAGGGGCCCCCGGTGGGTCAGGTTGCCCAGGAAAATTTGGGTTTTGTATTTGTATCTTTAAATTGTCCTCTGCGGGCTAATTCTTGCACGATTTTGTATAAACTTTACCTGTCGCACGCTGACCATCGAATTTTTAAATGTACTTTGCCAGCAATCCGGCGCAAGCGCATGCCCTGAATTCTTCAGACGTCCAAGTGAACCACGGGCTCAATCAAACCCACAAAAACAAATATTGGGGGGGGGTCTATGTCCATGCCCCAGTAGCGTAACCGGTGGCGGGCAGTTGTCACCCCAGATAGCTTGACATAAATCAGCCCGTTTTCAGCCCTTTCTGGGTACGTTACTGCACCAAATCAAAATCAATACAATTGTAATATTATTTATAGCAGCTCGGAAGAATACAATTTGGGCAAGTTGCTATTCATTATTGAACGAGGCTTGGCAGCCATTCATCGGGTACCTTGATATACTCTTGTTGCACCTTTAACATGATACAATAATTGTATTTCCTTAGAGTAAACAATCAAAATAGACATACCATATCTTTGATCAACTACAGTTGCTGTCAAAATCCCTCAGCAATAGCAGAATAGCCCATGTAGTAGAGCTGTTAAGCATATGAATCGATTTCATTTTGAAGAAGAAGCATGACCTTGGCACATGACTTCTATAGCATCAGATGTGCCAGAAAAAATTGCCGGAAAAAAAAATAGACCCAAAAATATTCGCCCCATGGGCCCCCCTAATTGAATTCAAAATGCGCCGCCCAAAATCACAATTTGGACATATCTTTAATTCTCAGAGCAACTAAAACAAATTTGAGGTGTCTAAACCTATGTTTGATACCAATGAACCTGTTGGTGCCATCTCAGATTTTGATTTGGAGGCTGCCATATTGAATCAAGAGGCTGCATGAAATGTAAAAATGGCTGTCAAATTTGCCATTAGTAGCCATATTTCCAATCTGTAGCAGTTCTGATAAAGTAAGGTGTCTAATATATCGTTTTCATGATAACAAAGGAGATCCTCCACCTCCCATTCAGGGATCATAAGTTGTTCTTCATGTGGCTACCATATGGGGATTTCAACAGATGGCTGGCAAAATTTTTATTCAAAAATATATTAAAATGAGAATTGCCAGCAGTTTAGTCTCGTTTGGGCCGACCAAAACCTCTATACCTACTATATTACAAAGTTACCGCTACCGTGGAAAATAGTCCACAAGGCAGCGCCGAAACTAAATTTCGGACGAGTAACCACCAACACGTAGTAAATCGTCCGTAACCCAAATTGTTTCTCAAAGGCGTAAAGAATACACGCAGGGAAGGTGGTGTTGACCGATAGCGTATACCCCTTTCACTTCTGAGAAGGAAAATATAACGCGGTCTCGATAGCTCACCCCGGGGGGAGGACCTCCCATCTTGGAAGTGACGCGTAGTATATGTAGGATGTTACGATCCCCTTTTCAGCATCGTTGTCACCCAAAGTCACCACACTTTAAGCAGATTGCCACCAAAGGACCCCAGATTTTGTGAAAATTTTAAACACTGTCACCATAAAGACACCATATATGTTGGGTGGAGAAATTTTGAATTTTCACCCAAAGATCCCTAATTTTTGGAAGAATTTTGTAAATGTATCACTCAGAAAAGAGAAAACCCCCATTTTGTGGCAAATTTGGCTCTCTATCACCCCAAAGACCCCTTATTTTTCTAGTGGGTCACGGAATGCCCTGGGTTTGGAAGCACGAGTCTTCACTATTCCATATCCATTTCAAGTGGGAAGTGGACCCCCCACCCACCGGGTAGTGACCTTACTTTTGCACAGTATCCACTGGAGTCTCATGCGGTGGAAGAAGAAAGGGAAGGCAGGCTCTTGAGTATCCCCGTATACAGACAGCTCTTGGAAGTCCATTCAACGGCACACAAAGCTGCATGCAAGAAGAAGAGATCCTCTTCCACGTGCTGGACTATATCCCTTATGTCCATAGAGGAAATGACTAAAAACCCACAATGAGATCACCCAAAAAAGGAGGTCCGGTCGGGGTAGCGGTATTTTGTGTGTAGGAGCGCTTTCCCTGTAAACACGACGACAGGGGGGTCGCTCGACATTATGAAAGTGGCGAAATGGCATTAAGATTTAAGGGGAAAGTGACCGAGGAAGATGAAAAACCTGTTTGTCTTCCGAAGCATTTCAGTATGCTTGATACCACTTTAGGTGGACACCAAGGTTCTCTGACCCCGTCTTGGGCTATAGTAGATTCATCCAAAAGCGATATTCCAAACACGTGACCAGATCGTTCCCCTGGTCAAGACAGGAGGGTTCCAGTCGAAACGGAAATGGAGCTTAGTAAGTAGTAAGTTCTTGCAAAATAGGTTCTATTAGATAGAGAGGCCAAAAGTTACGTAATCTTTAGAATCACCGTCTCGCAGTTTGCCGACCACAAAGAAAAATATAGAGTACAACAATTTAGAACAGCAATGGTGCCTCTGCGTTTCACATACTGTGGGGTGCCGCTTTGCATATACACTAATCGGTATGATACAAATTACGTATGTGTGTTGAGGTGGCCAGGTGTTTGTTGTGTGAATATATGTTGGATACCTGGGATCATTGTGCTCAGATTATCTTTTTTTAATTAATGCCAATGCGCGCTTAGGTGGAAAGATGTATTCATTGAGGCGGTTTGGTTTATTTAAATCAATACGGACTGGAATGTGGTCATTTCATTCGTTTGAGTGTGTGGCCATGGGTTAGACAAAATTTAACCACCCAATAGCACCCAACATCAACAACTGATGCTGATATTTTGGCGGATTGGTTGTTTGTATTGTATAGAATGAAATTATGTGTGTTCTACAAGCACCCAAATGATAACTGATCCGTGCAATATTCAAAAATG
>JAMKCH010034051.1:0-15827 GCA_023653785.1 Ophioderma brevispina | reverse complement strand
TGACACGATAAGGAGGACTCTGTGTATAGCAAATATTCCGGATCTGGAATTTTATTACAAAGTTGTGAAGGACATAGATTTGAGCTTAGCTATTTCACACAGTGATTAGTATGTGAACAAGCATTACCTTGTGTCCTTATTGACCAGTTAGTTAGTCCAGACATTATCCAAGGCACGGAAACATGGTTAACACCAGACCTAAACATTTCTGAGTAATTCCCAGATTTGTATGATGTCTTTAGAAAAGACAGGTCTAAGGGAATTCATGGAGGCATCTTATAAGAAGGATATCATCATGACTAGGAAGACAGAATTTGATGGAAATAAAGAACTCACGCGAAACCAACTGAAATTTAAAGGGAAACAGCCACTTTTTATTGGTACCATGTACAAGCATGAGCATGAAGACAAGGACTCCATAAATGATCTGGATGAATCTCTTGGAAAATAAGTGGCACAAAGAAGGGATACAACATCATCCTTGGTGGAGACTTTAACCAAGCCACTATTGATTGGGTAAATTTTTTGGTGGTTAAAAATCATTCTGCATCCAAGGAATCTCCTGAATTGCTGCTGGAGATAACAACAAGCTTCGGCCTATTATCTCTTGGATCTCCTATTTACAAATAACCCTGGGCTTCTAAAGAACATACAGACATAGCCTGGCATAGGAGACCATAGCATCATCATTGCAGACATAGACCTGAAAGCAAAATGGAAAAATCAGCTTAGGCGTAAAATCTTCGTCCATAGGAAGGCAAACGTTCAATTAATCAATGAAGATCTTACTACCTTCAAAGAAAAATACTTCGGTATGGAGAGTGCCACAGTTCAAGAAAAATGGGATACTATCGAGGATGAGTTATTGAGTGTTTTGGAAAAGCACATACCAAAGAATACAGCTGCAAAACCTAACAGCCTTCCATGGTTTAAAAGAACCCACCATAGATTACGTCGCAGAAAGCAAAGAGCATAACTCCTGACTTGTCAAAAGAACTCAGGAAATCACTCAATAAAGCATCACGCGACTTTGTGGCGAATGACTCACAACTGCTTTGAAAGAAAATGTCAAGCAGTTTTGGTCTTACATATAATAAAGAAAGTAGGGCAAGGTGAATTGGTGTTGCAGATCTTAAAGGAATAAATTCTTAATTTAACCAAAGGAGAGGATAAAGCAGAGGCATTAAATGACCAATTTGTTAGTGTCTTCACTGAAGATCAAGGAGACATCCTATCACTAGGATACAGCCAGATTTCTCGTATTGCTAAACTCGTCATAAATGAGGAAGGGGTGCTGAAATAGTTGCAATGTCTATCACCAAATAAAGCAGCTGGACCTGATCAATTACCACAATGGTTTCTTAAAATGTTTGCAAAAAAGTTGGCTCCGATCCTGACAGATTTATTCCAAACATCCATAAATTTGGGAAGTTAACTCAGACAGTGGAAAGAGGCCAATATCTGTGGGATTTTTAAGAAAGGGGACAAATCTGCACCTGAGAATTACAGACCAGTCTCGCTAACCAGTGTGACGTGTAAAGTCCTAGAATACATCATCCATTCACACACAATTAATCATCTTGAGCAATTCAATATACTGGTCGATGTCCAACATGGATTTAGAGCAAAGAGGTCAACTGAAACTCAATTAATACTCACTATCAATGATATTACAAAGGAATTGGAAAAAGGAAATGCTATTATGGCAATTGCAGAATTTTCCAAGGCATTTGACAAAGTCCCTCATGAACGTCTATTAAACAAACTTGAACATTATGGCATCAGGGGGAATCTGCACACATGGATCCGAAATTTTCTGACAAACCGAGAACAAAGAGTAGTCTGTGAGGGTAACTTCTCACAACCCAAGAAAGTGCTCTCCGGGGTGCCTCAAGGAACAGTTCTTGGACCACTGCTGTTCTTAATATATATCAATGATTTACCAGACTTTTTACAAAGCCAAACTCGCCTCTTTGCTGATGATTGTTTAGTATACACACCAATCTCAGAAGATAAGGATATGGATAAGTTGCAGTCTGTTCTAAAATCTCTGGAAAACTGACAAAAAAATTGGAAGATGAGCTTTAATTCATCTAAGTGCTCAGTAATGGAGATTGCCTTTAAGAGAGATCCGCCACAAAGGGATTATACCTTCTGCGACCAGATCTTGCAACAATGTACATCACATCCATATCTGGGAATCCAACTTGACAGTAAACTTAACTGGGATGAACACATTTCAAACACCATCAGTAAAGCAAATCGCATTCTTGGAATGCTGCAGAGGAACTTGTGGTTCTTCCCAAGGGAAGTAAAATCAACAGCCACATTAGTGAGATCACTCCTCGAGTATGCCAGTTTTGCCTGGGATCCATATAAGGGGACTCTATATAGATACGCTTGCAAAAGTGCAACGTAAAGCAGCACAGCATACATTATCAATTAGTGCAATGATGAAAAAATTCTAAACAACCCAGTGGGAATCAACAGGAATCCATACACCAAAGTCTTTAAACAAGCGGCTAAATGAAGAAATCACGCTCAGCTGTTAGAAATACCTTTTGCCAAGAAAGACGTCTACAAATTCTCTTACTTTCCTCACACTATTAAAACATGCATGGAATAATCTAAGCCAACAAACCGTCTCATCAGAAACACATGAAGTCTTCAAACAACAAATACAAAGCAGCTTACCCAAGCGGGCCAAGTTCTAGCATATATGCGCACTCACCAAAGTTAGCGACATGCGTGAAGACGCCCTGCATGCTGACTACAACTTCAGAAGGGTAATAAGGGTACCTATATGCAAAAAAAAATATTTGTTCGAAAGGTTGCTCAGATGTGGTTGATCAAATTGATTGTCCTAGCTTATGTAGACAGAGTGAAACTTTGTCCTCGGTGGTGTAATGTGGGTTAAGGTCTTCTTCTTATCGTGTCCAAACACTGTGGTTCTCAAATATGATCCAGCTAGAGATGAGTAAAACATCTGGCTGCTTCACTGAATTCCGCAAGGTCCTTGTTTGTGCATTGTTGCTCCAGCAATGGGCAGACCAAGAAATGTTCCAGTGTCTGTGGTTCTGTTCCACACCCACAGGTATAGCCCCACGTCTGCAAGGAAACCTGAGACGCTAATTCTGGTTCGCAATCTGTTGAGGCATCGCCATTCCGCCCATGCGGAGTCAGCTCCAGTGGGAGATGCTCATCACATGTTCAATATATGTTAGCCTGTTTTACTTGTTCCATGGCACTCTTTCGTTCCACAAGGCGACTCTCTTTACTTCCTTAGAGACTGTTTCAAGAGTTTGGGAATTTGGTTAAGAAACTCTCTCTGGATTTAAGAAAGGCGATTGGCAGCAGGTATCGGTCCGACTAGGGTGCTTCACATTAGATACTTGGCAGGCTACGCTCTTGCAAATACTCTCTAGACTACGACGGATGTCTGGTATAGCAATTCCTGCTAGATGTATAAGTTTTCCTTCCGTTGGAGTTGGACGGAGGCATCCCGTGATAAGCCGGCAGGAGGCTTTAATGGCTGGATCAAGCTTCTTGGCATGGGTTGAATGTTTCCCATCAGGCAAGCATACTCTGCACATGAGTACACAGGGCAAGTGCCTCGATCTTCGGTATGTGGCGATCACCCCATCTTGTGCCAGTGAAGTTTGTTCAAGATATTATGTGCGTGAACATACTTTTTACTCTTCGTCTCTCGATGTGGGTCTTATAGAGAGTGCGGTCCAAGGTCGGTCCAAGGTAACTCCCAGGTGACAGTGGTATCACAGTGCTCCAGGGTTGTTCCAGAACAGGTTACTTTAAGCTGATATTTGGATTCACGGTTGCGTATTAAATGGAAAGCACACACTGTGTCTTGGATGGATTTGCACGTAAGGTGGTTTTCCTCATAAATAAGGAGTGAGTTCTCCAAAGCTTTGGGAGTCTCTCTTCAACAACTGTGAAGTCTGCATCTTGGCGCTAATTTTCCCAAGATCGTCTGCATAATAAAACGACAGGTTCCTGCCCTTCTAGGTTGGTCGTTGATACAGATGTTGAACAGGAGAGGAAGCCACGCTCCATTGTGGTAGTCCACTCTTGAGCTTACGCCATTGACTTTTCTTCGCTCCTATCTGAACAAAGAACATCCTGTTGTGCCAGCAATCCTTTGATAAGCTCCGTCAAGCGAATCTTGGTAATTTCCAAATCTTATGGAGTAGAATCTGTGATTGACAGTGTCGTAAGCTGCCTGTAGTCGAACAACACTAACTCCGGTTACCACGCCCTTTTCAAAACCATCCTCATGTGTTGAGTTAGGGTTAAGTCCTTGGCTTGTTTGTTGATTTGCCTGGCCGGAAACCTGCTTTTTTCCTGGTATGAGGTGTTCGTCTATCACAGGTGCGGTACGATTGAGCAGGAGTTCAAAGGCTTGTAGGTATGGCTGACGGATTGATATATGGGTCTGTAGCTCTTGGGGATTGGATGGATCTTTCCCAGGCTTTTAGGGTGCCCATAACAATGTGCTTTCCTCCATATCTTGGGAACCTGTTGGAATAAGAAGCAGCAATTTAAAAAGAAAAAAAAAGAGCTCAAGAAGCATTCCTTGCTACTGGGCCGAAAATTTTTCAGCTGCTCCGTTGCCGATGTTATCAAGGCCTACTGCTTTTCCTGGTTGGAGTTTACCATACAGGATTCCATTCGTCCCCCATTTTAAGGGGCATTGAAACCAGGTTGCCACTAAACCTCTACGGTCTAGTTGATACTCCTTGGGTTCTTGCTGCACTTGCCATTTAAAAGCATTGGTGGGCACGTGGTTGGGTGTGACATTTGGCTGCCTGTGGAGGTTCTGTTGATCCCCTTGGCGCATTTCTGAATGTAGACCATGCTTTCTTTGCTGTTATGGTCTATCGTTGGATTCAATGAACGTATGCCAGGTTTTGATCTTTTCTGGGAGATCCTCTCCAAAACTTCCTCACCTTTAATCAGTTGTTTCAACGAAAAGATCAGCTTCAAACATGGTAATATCCTCTTGGTATTTCTCTAGCACATCCCTTGTGAAAGCCTGGTATATATTCCATCCTACAGCCTCTGGGTATGAAATCGGTTCGGGCAGATCTGTCACTATTTTGGGTTTAAGGTGTTGTCATCTACTTCCTGGTAATTTCAGAGATTTTGTGTTTGTGTGAGAGCAGAGGTCATTAAGAGTACATTCTTGCCATGTGAATATATCTGTTTGCTGCACCGTTTTCCGTTGGAGTTGGACGGAGGCATCCCGTGATAAGCCGGCAGGAGGCATTTAATGCTGGATCAGCTTCTTTGGCATGGTTGAATGTTTTCCCATAACAGGGCAGCATACTCTGCAACATGAGTAGCACAGGGCAAGTGCCCGTCGAATCTAGGGTATGGTGGCGAGCACCCCATCTTGTGCCAGTGGAGTTTGTTCAAGATATTATTTCGTGATACATACTTTACTCTTCTCCTTCTCGATGTGGGTCTTACAAGAAAGAGAGTGCGGTCCAAGGTAACTCCCAGGTAGACAGGGTATCACAGTGCTCCAGGGGTGGGTTTCCAGACCAGGTAGTACTTTAAGCTGACGTTTGGCTTCCACGGTTGCGTAGATGAAAGCACACACCTGTGTCTTGATGAATTTGCACGTAGGTGGTTTTCCTCATAATAAGGAGTGCGTTCATCCAAGCTTTGGAGAGTCGCTCTTCAACAACTGGAAGTCGGCATCTGGTGCGCTAATTCCAAGATCGTCCTGCATAAATCAAACGACAGGTTCCTGCACCCCCTAGGTTTGGTCGTTGGTTAGATTGTTGAACAGTAAGAGGTGCAAGCACCCTCCCTTGTGGTAGTCCGTTCTTGAGCCTACGCCAACTGCTCTTCTTCGCTCATATCTGAACAAAAGACATCCTGTTTGCAAGCATCCTTTGATAAGCTCCGTCAAGCGGATATCCTTGGTAATTTCCCAAATCTTATGGAGTGACATCTGTGAATTGACAGTTGTCTACTGCTTGATAGGTCGACAAACCTACTTACTCTCCGGTTGGACCCACGCTGCCCTTTTCAAACCATCCTCAATGTGTTTGAGTTAAGGTTAGTCCCTTGGCTTTTTGTGTTGATGTTGCCGTGGCCGGAACCTGCTTTTCCTGGTATGAGGTGTTCGTCTAAGCACAGGTTCGGTACGATGGCAGGAGTTCAAAGAGCTTGTAGGTATGGGCTTGAGGAGTGAATATTGGTCTGTAGCTCTTGGGAATTGTATTGATCTTTCCCATGCTTTGGATTGCCATAACATGTGGCTTTTCCCTCCCGATCTTTGGAACCAATAGTGGGAAATAAGGGAGCAATTGTAGAGCTCAAGAAGCCATTCCTTTGCTACGGCCGACAATTTTTCAGCTGCTCAGTTTGCGAGTATCAAGGCCTATACTGCTTTTTCCTGGTTGGAGTTTAGCAATAAGGATTCCAATTCGTCCATGTTAGGGGCGAGTGAAACCAGGTTGCCCCTCACCTCTTTACGGTCCTAGTCTTGTCTTCTTGGGCTTCTTGCTGCACTTGCCATTTAAAAAAGCAGTTGGTGGGCAACTTGGTTGGGTGTGACTTTGGCTGCTGTGGAGGTTCTGTTTGATCCCCTTGGAGCTTTCGGAGGTAGACCATAGCTTTTCTTGCTGTTTTGGGTCATATCGGTGGATTCAAAATGAACGTATGGCCAGGTTTTGATCTCCTCCTGGGAGATCCTCTCCGAACTTCCTCACCTTTCGCGTTGTTCATCACCGAAAAAGGATCAGCTTCAAACAGGTAATTCTCTTGGTATTCTCTAGCACATTCCTTGGAAAGGCCTGGTAATATTCCGCACCTACAAGCCATCTGGGTATGAATCCAGCCGGGCAGTCTTGTTTCACTTGTTGGGGTTAAGTGAATGGTTTTCATCTACTTCCTGTAATTTCAGAGATTGTTTTTTTATTGTGTGAAGAGTAAGACAGTCATGTAAGTGTATAGCTGCCTAGTGATATATCTGTGTGCTGCACCGTATTAGGATAACTTGAGTCGGTGGCTCTTGAAATGGTTTTTCAGGCGACAGTGACCCCTGAAGAACCATTTCAGCGGGTTCATCAGCCACTGACCAAAGACTGGGCATAATAGTATGTTTGATGGGAATTTCTGACAAAGTGGCAGCTATTGCACTTATGACCTTTTTGCGTTCACACGATTATTGTGTTTTTATTGGGGAATGGAGTGTTTAGCAAATCCTAAAAAATACTAGGTCTATCACAGATGGCACATACAAAAAACTGATGGGAGTTTCATTGCTCCTAAATCTTGTTGAACACAATGAAGACATGTAAAGAGGCCAATTTTTCATGGTCACTTTCATTAGAAATTTAGAGGTACTTTCTGCTTTGTTCAAAATATCTGGCAAGTATGGCACCATTGTTGCATAGTATTACCTAACTCACTTTTTTCCCATGAATGGGAATGGTAGGTACGGAGTGAGCATGCAGTGTCAGGGTATAAGTTTTTCAAATATAAATCTAGATCTAGAGCATAGTGCCAAATGCCAAGCTTGTGTGTAGGTCATAGTTACAGTAAAAATCCATTGGTCCTCGGACCGCTTGTGTCGCCTGCCGTCGCCGTTAGTGAATGATCGCCTAACATGACTTTTGACCTTGATATTGACCTTGGACCTCATAACCCATGGGTTTGCATGTAAAGCTTGTAAACAACCCATAAAATGCCATGTTGCACCGTGACCCAAGTTTTGGTTTAAAATCCATCAAAGTATGAGGATTTCAGGCAAATGTTAACCCTTTTTCACTCACAACACAGACATCACAACAACAGTGTCAAAGGGATCCTATGTGTCTTCCTGCCCTAGGGCAGCGACACAAAAAGTGATCCCTATGTGCTCCCTGCCTTAGGGCCGGACGACACAAAAATGGCATCTTAATTTACAGCACAACAAAGGGCATTCCCTGCATCAACGTAAGCCTACATCTTTCAAAATGGCAACAGTATTGGAAGAACAAAATATCCAGGTGCTTGAGTGCCTCCCATGTCAGTCATCAATAAGATGAGGAAAAACTTCTGAACTTTGGGAACTGTTGTCAACCGAATAGGAATGGGGTGTGGACATCCTGGAACTGGCAGGTCCCTTGAAAGTGCTACATCTGTTGAAAAGGAACTTTGCCAAAATCTGGCAATACCTACTAAGGAGTGATGTCATCCGGGGATGTCATAGCTTTCGCGCAGCTATTGTACATGTGTATCGCGCATGCCGACTTTGTACGCTCGCGATTACAGCTGCGGCCTACTGGGATTCGCACGTTGAAGACTGCGTGAAACCTCCGACGTCACTCCGGGAGTTCAGGACGGACGAAGTATAGATGACCTTGATAATATGCAGTCATCAGCTGTGCTACAGGAAGAAGATATATTTTGCCAAGAGTAAATACCAGTTAAATGGTCTATTGATGAATACCATTACTTTCACATTTCTTTTAAAAAAATGTAGCGTTTCTAGGGTTTAAAAAAATACTTGCCATTAATAGGTAGCAAAATTGAATTTGGGATCATTTACAATGCTTGTTCATTTAAAAATAATCAACACATTTTCGAAATGGCTATTGATTGTGATGATATTGATCCATTTAAAAATGTGATTTCAAGGCGAATACGGTATGTTAAAAAGCAACATACACATCATGCATGAACATGTGTACATTATGACACGTGACCTACAGACCGTATCAAATTGAATGCATGTTAATTTGACAGTATTTAATGACGCCCAAATTGATATTGTAAATGCACTTTTAGGCAATATGTTCTGTTGCACTGGAGATGCATAGACATGAGACACATGATTTAATCAGCACCACCACTATTGATACACACATAGAACACAAAATATGAATTCCTCTTCATGATCAAACCATTCTATTTCAGATATCACAAACATGTCTTTCAAACTCTGAAATATCACAGTAATTTTTGAGTATCACATAACCTCGGATAATTGATTTTAAACTCCTCTGAATTATATTAGTGTTACTTAGATGTGAACAGAATATTTTGCCCTGATAAGCGATGGTTAGTCCCCAAATTATGCACACACACACACTGCATTATTTGTACAAAATAATTTCACCATGCTAATTTGACTGCTGAGTATATGAAATAATTTCTTACTGTACTGTTGGCAGTCTGTTGCAATTGCTGTGACTTTTAAATCAAAGGTCAAAGGTTTGAAATACATCTCAAAACCAAAATAAAACCAATATCAACAGCAACAGTTTTGACCAGGCCTGCACAGTTGCCAGGATTGACTTGGGGGGGGGGCATGCTGATTCCAAAATTTGAAGGGGGTGGAAACACAATCTTAACTTTACATAGGAGGAGTACTTTATATACATGGGAAAATACCTTTTGGGACATAAAACATTTGCTTTGAAACGCTGATGCCCACCTCAGCTCTGGTGGCACCATACTGGATTATGTACTCTACTCCCTACACCCTGTACAAACAAAAAGTCAGTTGCCCAGGATTGCATTTTGTATTCTTTTTGCCTTTAATTCTTTAAATGTAGTGAAGAGGTGTATGTAATAGATCGAGGGTGCTATAACATGGAAGTCCAAACCTTTGAAGAGCTATATGGCCAAGATTTAGGCTTCTGGCACACTGACATCTCCGAATTTTCACAGGCTTGAAATAGCTCTTGCATGCCATACTTAAAAGGCACATCAGAGATTGATAAGAAAATATACATTTTTGGGACTAAGTAAACAAATAATCAAACTAAAAGTAAGATAGGCAGCAAATTGCTCAGTGTACAAAGTTTGAGAATAATCAGTTTGTTGTGATGCAGTAAACATTTTTAAAAATCACGGAGTGGACCCTTGCTTTGTAGGCCTATGTTATAATGTTATGATTTTCTATAGGAAAGGATGTGAAATGTCAGCGTAGCATTTCACACCGTGATTTAGTATATAGAAAAAAACATGTATAATGCAAAAAAATTGACCTTTTTGACATTGACATGTGACCTTTGACCTCAAAATGGGTTTACATGTAATATCCATTACCAAGCATTACGTCCCAATGAAGTCAATTTTACTTTTCATTTCAGCATTACAACTTGACCTCACATGACCTTGACCCTGGTTGTGACCTTTGACCCATTAACAAATCAGGGTACCACGTTGCACGACATTACGCAAATGTGTTTTTAACCCTTTTTCACAACAACTGACATCAACAGTGGACAGAGTGATCACTATTTTTTCACATCGGTCTCGAAATCTGAAGAGGAGGGGGATCCACGTCAACAGACGCCTGTCCAGTAGTCATTCAGTCATTCTCCTGCTCTGCAACAAACAAAAACAGAGAGGGAGTAGGGCGGCCGCCGATAATACGCCCATCAAATCAGTTGCGCCGACATTACACCCATTGCCGACAAGTCAAAATTTTGCCGAAATAAATTGTTAAATGGGGGGGTTACACCTCACACCCCCTCTGGGGACGGCCTGCTTGGAGGGATAACAATAATAATAAATTACATAAATATGGCACTCACCAAAAAACAGGGCCTAAAAATTGTGTAGAACATTCCACAAAAGACCTACCTACCCACCTATTCAGGGCAGGTATGTTAGTATCCATTGGTTAGGTGCAAGCCTGGGCTCATGCACCTCTTCAAATTATGATATGCAATAGGATTTGTGTTGTGATCCATGTGATCAGCGGCCCGTACCAAAGTTAGCGTGAAGCCAGTTGACCTAGCCAAGGTCTTACTCTAACATGCTCTACATGGTGATGGAATTGTCTGACATAATATAAATTATATTAATTGCTGGAGATTTTACCACTAAATGCTCCAGGAGGAGGTTCTCCCTAACTAACCTCGAAGGGCAGCTATTGGTTTTCTTTTTGGGGAGAATGAATGTTTCCTTCTAACCTGAAAAAAAATACTTGGCAAGAAACTTGCGAATCCCCCTGGCAACTGATGGCAGTCTGGAACTGACCTCAGATAACCTTTGAATTTGGTCCATGACCTTTGCACCATCCACATATGAATGGAACCCCTATTGTACCTTACCCCAAAAGTTCTGCGTTATCCGACACTTCAACTTTTTCAAAAGGGACACAAAAAACGAAAACCTAACCAAAACACTAACCAAACTGGAAAACACACATACATACACATACATACAAAACATGCGGCACCCTCACACTATCCCCCTCTGCTTTCAAGCCAGGGGGAATATATACAATATGAAAATTTGACAATTTTAAAGAAAAGTGTGCTGAGAAGGAACCCCAGACTACAGTTCATGAGGTTAGTTAACATAAACCACTCCCTGGCCCAGCGAGGAGGGCTACGATTTGCACTTCTAATCCTTGATAACCAGTACGGAATAATCTAAATTGCTTTGTCATCAACACTCAAAATAAGAATAGCTCTGCTTTGGAACGGTTGCCACTACTTATGCTCTAAAGAGCATAAGGGTGGACAAAATCTATACAATCAAATAATCAATCAAGCTGGACTCTATGCTGTGTACAAAGGTATAAAAAACCTCTTTACTGTGAAACTACATTAGGCTTTAGCAGTGGCCGGCACCAGCGGGGGGCAAGGGGCACCCCCCCCCCCCCCCGACTGAAAAAATTGATTTTTGGCAAAAAGTAAAGCTTTTTTGGGCCAAAACCAAAAATCCACCCAATTTGGGCAAATATCAGTGATTTTGGGCCAAGATTTGGAAGTCCACCCCACCCCAGAATTTCACTTTTGCCCCCCCCAAAAATTTCACTTAGGGGGCCCCCAGAAATAAAAAGTCTGTTGCCACCACTCAGCTTAGCCACACAGGAAAGTATAATTTGAATGCCAATGTATGTCGACATGGTCTGGCTCCTGTGCTGTGATTCGTAGTACCACAGTAATGTCATCCACCTTTAATTATATGACTTGCAATCAGTAAAGGTAGGACTAGACATGCCAGTAAATTCATTTTCAGCAATTAAATAGCAGTTATAATTCTACAGAGATTTCTTTATTACAAATCTCAGCCAATGGCTCCATTAACAGATTTATAAATGAGAATATACTTTTTGCTAGGCAAATCCAATAAAATCTTGAGCTTAGAGTTTCAAAACACTAATGATAACCCGGGAGCTAACAGACATTTTTAAAACATCTCAGGTACAAACGGTTTGAGTGATTAAATATGTTGACAGGACTGACACGGAAAACCCCTAAACGTTTTATTCTTCTTAGTGCAGCAAATGGTGCAAATGAGAGGCCAAACCAAAGTTTGTACAGGGTCAAATTTTTTAAATTGATCCAATCAGTTGAAAGTATACCATGTATTTGTCTAACCACAAGATTCAGGAAAGGTATAGTAGTTGTACTATCTAAAACGGTAGTTTAAAGTTTAAGAGTTAGAGGCTAAAACAGAAAAAATTCAATTAAAAAAGGTCAATTTAGTTGTACAGGTCTCAAATTTAAAGTTGCTCCGATTTAGATAGAAAATGGTGCAAAATATTGAATGGAGTTCATAGGATAAAATAAGGAATCGTTTTGACATCTAAAATACTGTCGTTACCGCTGTAGGGGGCCACAGAAGGTCAAAACCCATTGCATTCAATGGGGCTTGGACTTGTGTTCCCCCTACTTTATTAAGTAAGCATTGAGAACTCGAAACTATTCCTTATTTTGATTCCTATGAGCTCCACCAATAATTTGACCATTTTTATCCAAATCGGAGCACTAAAAATTTGACCCCTGTACAACTGAAATTGGCCCTTTTTTAGTGATTTTTGATGTTTAGTCCATAACTCTTAACCTTACATTATAGATAGTACAAACTATACCTTTCCTGAATCCTGTGGCCTTAAACAAATAACATGTTATACTTTTCAGCACGATTTGGATCAATTTAAACAAATTTGACCGCTGTACCCCCAAATTTTGTCTTGACCCCTCTCTTAAGGCACCATTGGTGGCACTTAAGAATTATGTTTTCAGGGGTCCCTGTCAGTCTGCTACATCTTTAATCAACTCAACGCTTTTTATTGAGATGTGTTACAAATTTGTGCTAGCTCCGGGCTATGACCATTTACACCAGTAGACTATGCAAATACAGGCAACTTTTGGGTCATATTCTTTCACATTTAGACCTCACAGAGAACTGAGCAATATCGTGCTTAGTACAAGCTAAATTTCGCCGAACGAACCAATTTTCAACATTTGTATTTGATGACGCTTCCGGTTTTCAGTCATGAAGCCCTAACATATAGCCCAAGTATTCGAAAGGTACACTAACTTAACCCTTGAGTTAAATCCAGGGTTATTCGCTACTATGACTTTTTTCTTTTCAAAATACTGTGAAAGTTATATAATGTCCAGGTGAGAAACTTCCTCTTGGATGGGCCATTCTTGGTCCATCCATTACAAATTTTCTCACCTGTATCAGTACATTTTATATCATGCTGAAGGAAAAAGGTCCACTCATTAAGGACTAACCCTGGTTTAAATCCCGGTCTAAAGTTAAGTCCTCCCTTTCAGAATACTAGCCAAAGTGCATTGAAGGCCCATCCCGAGAATTCTCTTTGGTCGATACGATTGAACTGATACATTTTTGCTCAAATTTGCTGTCCTAAAAAATATCAAATGCATTCAATTTGAGAATATACCAGTGTACCACACCAATCCATTAACTTACATATTAACTCTCGGTATAACTAGCACATTTGCAACATTGTAATCATATATTTTCAGATACATATTGTTTGGAAAGTAGTGCCACCAAAGAATTTTGAGTTTGAGTTCATATGGCAGACTTACAGTAGGATTAAATCGCTTGGACAGATATATGTATACCTCATCTAAGCGCAAACAAGCTGCGCGGGAGGTATCATTGCATAGTTCTTTGACCAGTTACGCATCACAAAACAAGGCGCGATGTTCCTCCTGGCCTTCAACGCCGCAGTTCCTTTTTTGCGCTCGATTCGGGCCAAACAAATTTTGATAGTAGACTATATTCATTTGACATCTTGGCTGATCCAAGGGTTTTGATCCACTGTTCTTCTCACAAAACTTAGCACTTGAAGTAGTGTCGTTTCCAGTGCATGAAGTTGTAATAGCAGTGGGTTGTATCCCAAAGACTTTGGACTATTTTTATTGGATTTGCCATCAAACAAAAACCTCTTTTTTTCGTTTTCAAGTTACAGTAATTTTTAAATTGGGGGGGGGGGTCACCCTCAAAACATGTCCCTGGTGTGAAATTCATATTCAAGGCCAATAAGTAAGAACATACCCATTACCTTCTTTCAAATTGGCATTCTGGATTAACGAACAACCTTTGGCTGCAAATTGCAAATATGTGATCAAAAAGGAACATACTTTACTTTCCTACTCCAATTTAAAGTTAACGGGGGTCAAAATGGCCCAAAAAACCATTCGGACCATACTTTGGGGGACCATAAGTCCAAAAGTAAAGTGATATAAACTTCCAAATCTTATACTAACCTTGTACAATCTTATACTTCTTATTTCGAAGAGATATAGCTGTCGGAAAAAGCCCAAGTCCAATTTAACCTGACTTGACTCCCCTACAATCAATCAACATGTAACCCAATCTTTTTTTTGATCACCTATTGCACTTTGCGCAAAAGGTAATATCCAGTAATGCCATTTGAAAAATCTGAGGGGGTATAATCCTTATGACCCTCTGGATATTGAATTTCACACCGATACATTTTTGAGGTGATCCCCTCAAATTTAAAATTGCTGTAGAGTGCAAAAGAAAAAGAGGTAGAGAGACACAAATTTTCGGGATTTAGTTTCTCATGAACTCTACAATACACCAAAAGAAAGAAATCCATGAGGTGATGGTGTATTTGATTTGCTGAATTGGCAGGGAAGATCCTTGTGGCAATTGTGATACCACCCTTGGGGCCTGCCCAATCAGGCAAGTTGAATATTTGGAAGAAAAAACTGGTTCCCTTTAAATTTGTTACCTCATCCTATTTGAACAAATAAGGCGTATGGTTTTGATATTAAATATGTGCAACACTTTGTACAATATGTTAATGTTTGGAGTAACGAGGTTTGCAGGTTAAATTGAAAGTCCGTAGATCATGCCAGAGGTTACAGTCGCCATGGAGGTGTGTGGTAACATATCTGCAAGACTCCTTATTTCAATGCATTAAAATGTTAATGGATTAGTGATGTCAGATCTATGTTTATTCGTTATCTACTATACTGATATATTTGTAAACCAATCTACCCGGATAGCATCTTAATAACAATATTTTTGATTATGTTTAATGAATTTTAAATAAAACATTCTATACAATGTAAGGAAGTCGTCTGTTGTACTTGCTATTCAACAAGATATTTAATGCAACAAAAGCATTTTACCCTGACATGGGCAGGGTGGATTTAATTTTTTCTGTACTGGCCCGTCGGGCCAGTGACCTAGTAAACCTACTGTCGCTGCAGTGAACTCACTGGACCAACCATTTTCCATGCTATGGTCATGAATTTCTTGCTTCCGCCAAACTTGAATTGGCCTAAAGTCAAAAAATTCATAGGCCCAATATTTGAGCCTTCAGTCCTGAGGAGAACTCAACTTTGGGTTTGTGCGGCGCAAAGCGCCAACCTTGGGGTCTTGAGTAACTGATTTTTGAATAATTTGGTCTTTGAACTGATTTTTTTTTGCAATATCTGCACAACTTGGGAACTGCCTTTTAGGTTCAAGTACAGTTGTGGATATGATGAACTGGCAAAATATCCCCATGGAGCTAAAATCTGTGAGTTTTGTGGCAAGTAGGGATCCTAGAG